>PVKE010032694.1:0-18338 GCA_004027555.1 Craseonycteris thonglongyai
TTTTTTTTTTTTTTTAAGATTTATTTTTATTGTTTTTTGACAGAGAGAGACAGAGAGAGACAGAGAGAAGTGGGAGGGCCCAGAGCAGTCTCCATAGTTGACAGCATTAGTTTTCCATATAGTTTTACTCCACAGGTAAAAAGTATTTCACTTTCACTCATCTCTCACCACTTATAAACAAATAAAAACTACAACAGAAATAAGTACAATTAACATTTTAGTACATAAAATTCCATTGTTTTCCCTATGCATTCAATCATTTAAAACATTATTCTATAGTTTTTGAGTACTTAATATTTTATGTTCTAGACAGTAGTAAGTTTTTGTGTTTTTATAATACAAAAGTGAATTATACAGTACATACTGTTTTATTACCTACTTTTCTTCACTAAGGCAAGAGGGGTCACAGTGGGCCAAAAAACAAAACAAAAAACAAAAACCCTACATTTAGCAGCTGTCATCCCAAAATTCAGTCTTAGTTTTGTTGGGTTTTTTTAAATTGTTTTTGACAGAGAGACAGAGAGACAGAGAGAAAGAGAGAGAGAGAGAGAGAGAGAGAGAGAGAACTGAACTGGGGGAACTCCCCAGTTCAGCATATGGGTCTGCACGGGCCAGGGCTGGGATTCGATCCTCGGTCCCTGGCGCTGCAAAGTGAGCGCTTAACCCACTGAGCCATCCCGGCTTCCCCCCAAAATTCAGTCTTAATACAGTAGGTTTAGAACATGAAAATAGATTTCAAGAATCCTTGGTTTTCGCTTTAGAATTCTATAAACTTCAGATTTTCTTATTTAAAATAAAATGCAGCCCAGATGGAGGCAGTGTGCTAGGCCTGAGGCTGCAGCAGAGCCAGAACCAGTCATGGGCCAAAATAATGCCCAGGCTGAGGCAGGAGGCCCCGAGGAGAACCCAGAAACAAGGCCCCAGTCCCCCGAGGAGGAGAAACACTAGGGGTCCTGGCTGGCTGGCTCTCAGTGAAGATGGTGGGTGGGAACTACTCAACTTCAACACTGGGCCTGAGTGGTCATGCCCACTTTTAGCATCACTTTTGTGGAAGTGACCCACCACTGTGTGTCTATCCTCCTGCAGGGCAAAAAGAGAAACTCACCCCAAAACAAGTATTTGACAGTTAAGTCCTAATTCAAAGCATAGTCCTCAGGGAAAATGGAAATTATATTCCCACAAAGTTCTTAACCCGAACATATTATTTCAGTAACTCAAGAGAATTTCTCTCTCTCTCTCTCTCTCTTTTTTAATTTCCATAGTTGTACATCATTAGTTGTGACACAGTTTCATTCCACACAGATGGATGGATGTGAGGCTGTGAAGGGCAGAACCAAACTGGGGGCCTCCCACATGCAAGTTGAGAACCTTCATCACTATCTTGGTGGTTACCAGTTTTGCCACAGTTCAGCATGTGGGTTTACACAGGCCAGGGCAGGGATTCAATCCCCGGACCTCGTGGTTGCAAGGTAAGTGCTCAATCTGTTGAGCTGTACCAGCATCTTGGGAGGATAAATTTTTCAAAAACAAATAAAGGATAAATATAGTACCACCTTCTATAACTGACCCCACTATGCATACAGACATTATGAAATAGAATGTAACAAATCCTCTCTCTGATTCTTATTGGTGGATGGATCAACATAACATTCTCAGGCTTTGCCACAACCAAAGTTGTTCTCCATTGACCCTCTTTTAAGCCAATGCTACAACACAGAATCAACCTACTCATAACAGCCTCATCATGGTACTTCTGCTATGTATTTGGGCTTCACTACACTTACTCTGTTTCTGGGCCAAGATAATATCAATGAGCAATCAGGAGTGGTGCAGGAGCAATGACTGCAGATACCAACAAAACTTTCAAAACAAAGTGGAAAGTTTTGGGCACTAGATTATGTCAGAGGAGCTCATGGTCAAAGACCTCCCCCCCTTCCATGTTTCTTTAATAAGAAAGCATGTTTAGAAAGTTATTAAAGACTTCTGTTTATTGATGACTCAGCAGGGATTAGCTCTGGTAGAAACTTGGAGTAGCCTTAACCTTGTAACTTTTGTTTGAGCTATAGCCTCTCAGAATAAAAAGGAGAATGCAAGAGTCAGTGGGCATGCAGCAAGGATCCTGCTTGTCTGAACTGGGTTCCACTGTGTTTGAAACTAGAGAAAATGAGGATTGTGTGCTAGGTGATGACATATAGGAAAATAACTATTTTTAAATGTTTTCAAATTTCCCATTGGTGACTGTAGAAATGAAAGGCTGAGAAAAAGTCAAGCTAGTAATAATGGTATATAAAAACTTGGCAAAAAATTCACCCTCTGGAAGAAATATTGTCAATTATAACCATCATGTGCAATTAGCCTGACTTCTAACCACAGTAAATTGTTTTGGGGGGCTCCAAACTCCCTGTAAAATTTATGTGCTAGTATTTTCATAACTTCCATTACAAAAGTAATAATTTTCATTACTGAAAATTTAGAAACTATGGATGAGCAAAACAAATCTCCCTGTGTTGTTCATTTTAGTGTACAGAATGACACAAAGAACAAATGTGTCAAAACCTTATTCAAATACTCTTTTTCAGAGTGACACTCAGGGCCAGGAGAGACTTAGCAAACCTTCAATATCTCTTAATACCGTCCAAGGGAAATCAGTAACCTAAGACACTGCTGGATTCTCAAGTGCCTTTTGGAAGATAAAAGATAGGTTAAATAACTGGCAGTTCTTGATCTGGAATTCAGAATGTATCAAATCCACTGGAGGGAAAGATGGTTCTACACTGTACATGGCCACTTAGTTGAAATAGAGACCCAGTATTCTACATAAGAGAGTTTATGTATCATTATAGGAAAGGAGAAAGGACAGTTGCTGGCAGATACATAGGTAAGGGTTGCCCAGGAATAACTGTCTGGATTAAATGTCCCAGGGAAGTGTCAGGGTTCCATTTCTTTATCAAGAAGTAGAAGTAGATGTAATTTGCATGTTGAGCACTATAATAAAAAACGACTCTTTTGACTCTAAAATTAAACCATCCTATTTTCTCTTTAAGAGATATTTCATGCTCTTTGCTGCATCTACGGTGAGGATGAAGACCATTCTCAGCAATCGAGACTGTGGACATCACTCTCAAGGGACACACAGTTATTGTGAAGGGCCCCAGGGGCACTCTGCGGAGGGACTTCAATCACATCAATGTAGAACTCAGTCTCCTTGGAAAGAAAAAGAAGAGGCTCCGGGTTGACAAATGGTGGGGAAATAGAAAGGAACTGGCTACTGTTCGCACTACCTGTAGTCATGTACAGAACATGATCAAGGGCGTTATGTTGGGCTTTCGTTACAAGATGAGGTCTATGTATGCTCACTTCCCCATCAACGTCGTCATTCAAGAGAATGGTTCTCTTGTTGAAATCCGAAATTCCTTGGGTGAGAAATATATCCGCAGAGTTCGAATGAGGTCAGGTGTTGCTTGTTCAGTATCTCAAGCCCAGAAAGATGAGTTAATTCTTGAAGGAAATGATATTGATCTTGTGTCAAATTCAGCTGCTTTGATTCAACAAGCCACCACAGTTAAAAACAAGGATATCAGAAAATTTTTGGATGGTATCTATGTTTCTGAGAAAGGAACAGTTCAGAAGGTTGATGAATAAGATCTAAGTTGTCCAACTACAAAAGCACCAAGATGTTGAGTGATTCCTAAGACTCACTTGTGATATTTTAAAGATCCAATAAAAATCATGTATTGATTTGGGAAAAAAGAAAAAAGGGAGATATTCCATATGTAAAAAGTAAAACTGGGGAAATCAGAATAAGATCTGTGGATTATATCAATGCCAATATCCTAACTGTAATATTGTACTAATTTTGCAACATATTATCATGGGGGGAAATGGATAAAAGATACAAGGGATCTCCCTATTATTTCTTATAACTGCCTATTAATTTACAATTATCTCAATAAAATTTTAAATAAAATCAAATGGAATTTCTCAGTATATATGCAGAGAAATGTGTATAAATTTACTTATACACACATATACACACAATCATAACAGCATTATTCATTATGACACTAAACTTGAAACAACCTAATGTCCATAAGCAGAGTATAAAAAATTGAGGGAGGAGCAATGAAGAATTATTGTTTAATAGGTATAGAGTTTCAGTTTGGGATGATGAATAGTTCTGGAGGTGGATAGCGGTGATGGTTGCACAACAATGTGAATATACTTAATACCATTAAACTGCACACTTAAAAATGGCTAAACAGTAAAATTTGGAATATGTATGTTTTACCACAAAAAAATAAAAACCACCTTGTGCTAAGTGGAAGACAGACACAAAAGGCCAAATATTGTGATTCTTCTTAAATAAGGTACCTAGAATAGGCAAATTCATAAAGACACAAAGTAGATTAGAGGTTACCAGGAGGACTGGAGACAGCAATGAAAGGGGAGTTATTAGTGGTTATAGAGTTTTTGTTTAGAGTGGTGAAAAAGTTTCAACTAGATAGTGGTAGTGTTGGTTACACACACTGTGAAGCAATTAATGCCACTGAATTATATTTTAAAATAGTAAAAATGGCAAATTTCACATTATACACACACACACACACACACACCACAATAAAAAAAAAAAATGGCTAGGTATACACATTTTTAACTAATATAAGCCAAAAATTTGCTTTTGTCCCAAAATAAAACATGTAAAACCAAAGGAGTTTGGGGATTATTCTCAGTAATCTAGATTGGTTTCTATACTTTTCAAGTCAAATGGACAATCATGAATTCCTCTTTATTTTTATTAAATAAACCTAATATAAGGCAATACATAGCTCCCATTTTTTTCTAGAAACTACTTTGTTTTTATTGAACGTAACTGATGAATTTGCAAGATTCTTTTGACCTAGATAGCCTTTTTGTTGTAAGACTAATGGACCTTATCTTATCTTATATTATATAAGCAATTACACAATATTATAAATAAAAAATGTTCCAAATAAATTACACTGCAACCAAGATCACAAAATGTCAGAAGAGATGACACAATCTGATTGATTAATTTCTATCTCAGTCAAGCAATAATCAAGTGAGATACTTTATAGACACAAAGAAAATTTTGTAATGTCTCTTGTGAAGGATTTTAGTTGGTTCAACTATCCAAAGAACATGTGTTATGGAGCAAGGAAAACGTTTTGGCATTTTCCTTTTCATTTACTTTACTATGTATTATTGAAAATAGAACAGAAATTTTATGTTTTAACACAGAAAAGAGGACAAATGACTAACAGAAAATAATACTTACAGATTACTAATTCTATAGAAAGAATATGGGACAGATAGGCAAAAAGAGGAGAATGTGAAGAATGACAATTACAGGTTAAAAATCTAGTTGTGAAAAAACTATAAATTCTCTGTGGGTGGAAATTCCATATAATAAATAAAAATGTAACAATAGGGATAATCTAAAGACCACCTGACTTGGAAATGAATCTAGAAACATTAGATCTATGGAAGCTCAATATTAGGCCAATTGATGAAAAGAGCAACCTCTAGCCAAAGAGATTAGCAGAATACCTCATCAAAATAAGATATGGAGATTAAAATTTTGGACAGGACAAAAACTACTTCCTATAATACAGTCTGACAGGGCACAGAAATGATAAACCTGGGTTATAAACAGGAAGAAATGGTACAGGTTCATCGGTAGTTGCCTTTGGGTTAGAAAAAAGCCTGGTGAAATACGGGTGTCAGCTAGGCAAAGTCACCACTGCCCAGGGCTTAAAGTTCAGGTATGCAGATCCAAACATAACTTAACACTCTTATTCCCACCAGATTAGGTCCCAATGCTAAAGATTTTCATAATTCCTTATACACTTTCATGGTATGCATTTACCATAATTGCAATTATTTCCTTAAATGTTTTTCTTTCCCTACTAGTCTGTAAGTTTCATAAGAATAGGAACCACTTTTCATACTCATGGCTGTATTTCAATACACAGCATAGCATCTGGAGCACAGTGCAATCTAGGAAATATTCTGCTCTCTTTCCCTCCCACCAACCCTCTCTCCCTCACTGGTGTGTGCTCACCCATGCCCACAGGCAAAATGAATAAATAAGTGAAAGACAATTTGTTGATCAGGGCCTCTCACCTGGACAGTGCTGGAGGTTAAATTTCACTTCTTCTTATTCCTAGCCTTCTCTAGAACTGACCACTGGGACTGCTCACAGAAAGATAATACTCTTCTTATAGATTTATTAATTCCACAAGATAGGTAAACTATACTTTCTTTTGACCAGCCTTGGAGAAATCCAACTGTTATTATTCAAACTGAAGCTTTCAGGGGTTATTAGAAGGTTGCACCAAAAAGAACTGCATTCTCAGTCTTTCTGAAGGTAAGACCACTCTCGACCTTGCATGACAATTACTTGTGCACAAATCTCACCCTCCTGCAAGTTCAAGGCAGTAAATTCACCCTTATGTCTTCAGACCACTAGCCATTTAGTGAAGCACTCAAAAGATGCTGCAGGAAAATATAATATTTTATTAATAAATATAACTACTTGGGGAAGCTGGGATGGCTCAGTGGGTTAAGCGCTCACTTTGCAGCGCCGGGGACCGAGGATCAAATCCCGGCCCGTGCGGACCCATGTGCTGAACTGGGGAGTGCCCCCAGTTCAGTTCTCTCTCTCTCTCTCTCGCGCTCTCTCTCTGTCAAAAACAATAAAAATTAATAAAATAAAATTCTTTATAAATATAACTACCAACAGGAGATGCTGGGATAGCTCAGCAGGTTGAGCGCTTCCTTGCAACTGAGAGCTCTGGGGATCAAATCCTGGCCCCAGCCCATGCAAACCCACATGCTCAACTGCGATGCGACTGGTAACTGCCAGATCGCACAGCGGTGAATGTTCTCACCTCCTATGTGGGGGTCCCCTGGTTTGGTTCCTGCTCTGTGTGACCACACATCCACCTGTGTTGGAATAAAACTATGTCACAACTAATGATATACAACTATGGAGACTGCTCTAGGCCCTTCTTCCTTCTTTCTCTCTCCTCTCTCTCTCTCTCTCTCTCTCTCTCTCTCTCTCACCCTCTCTCAAACAATAAATCTTAAAAACAAAACAAAACAAACCTACTAATATTTACTGAGCTCTTTATACAGGTACCATAAGTCTTTCTCTGCATTATCTAAGTCAACTGTCCAAACAACAATCTTGTAGATTAGGTACTATTACCTTCACCTTACAGATGGAAAGGGCCTTTACAGAGCTTGTTTGCCCAAGGTTACACAACTATTAAGTGGTAAAGTAGGAAACTGAACCAAACCCCAAAGCCATCACCCAGCTGTAAGAATTTTCTTTCATATATATAGTAATTCACCAAAATTTTCTTCAAAAGACACTATTAAGAAAATGAAAAAGCTGGGAGAATACATTCTCAATACATATATCTGCAAGGACTGTCATCCAGAATATATACAGAACACTTTCATGTCAATAATATGAAAAAAATAGCCCAATTAAAAAAGGAGCAAGACTGAACAGACAACTTACAAAAAGACATACAAATGGTAAATCAGCTCATGAAGATACTTAATATTATTAGACATAAGGGAAATGAAAGTTACAACACACCCACTAGAATGGCTAACAGTAAAATGACTGATATGGACAAATTGGAAAATTCATTCATTATTGGTGGGAGTATACAATGATGCAGACACTTTGGGAAAAGTTGCTTGAAAAGTTAAAAAATATATGAACCATGAGGAAACCAGTATGGGTCAGCGGGTTAAGTGCTCGCCTTGCACCCTGAGGTCAGAGGATTGAGTCCAGGCCCCTGCCCATTTGGACCCATATGCTGGGCTGGGATGTGCTTCCCATGTGGGAGGTTCCCAGTTCGGTTCTTACCTGGGGCCTCTGCCCACCTGTGTAGAATGAAACCATGTCAAAAACTGATGATGTACAACTATGGAGACTTCTCTAGGCCCTCCCCCTTCTGTCTCTGTCCCTCTCTGTCAAAACAATAAATCTTAAAAAAAATAAATAAATAAAATAAATAAAAAAAAAATATATATATATATATATATGTGTGTGATAGATAGATATACAGAGATATAGATATAAGAACCAGCAATCACTCCTAGATAGTTACCCAAGAGGAATGAAAGCATATGTCCACACAGATTTGTACATGAAAGTTCATTGCAGCTTTACGCATAATAGCCAAATAATAGAAACAACTAAAATGTTAATCAACAGGTAAATAAACAAATTTTAGTATACTCACACAATTAAATAAAAAGCAATAATAGGAACAAATTGCTGATACAAAGAAAACACAAATGAATCTTAGATATACAACATCCCCCCCCCCCACAAATTAATCAGAACTAAAGCAACCAGAGAAAAAAAATTCAAATAATTACCACATTTATCCAGCATCTATCAATCCCCTGGGCGCTGGTTAACTGTGAGTCTACTGTATTAAGAAAAAGACACTCGACACAAAAGAGTGCATATAGGTTTCTAGCGTTAGAAATCAAATCAATGGTTGTATGAGGGCAGAGGTGGTAGAAATGTTCTATATGATTGTGATGGTGATTACAAAGGTTGAGACATTTGTCAAAAATTTAAGTGAATTCTATATACGAAATCTGCACATTTCATTGTTATGTACATTAGATTTCAATAGTTTACTTGGAGGGAAAAAAACCTAGACACAAAATATTACTAACAACGTAAATGTTTATCAAGAGGAGACTGCTAAATCAATTATGAGCCATACAACAAATTCTATAAAGAAATAGGATGTGAAAGATTCTTGAGATGTTAACTGGAAAATGCAAGGCACAGAATAGTGTGTACAGCATGCTTGCTATCTTTTGTATAAAAAATAATTGTGAGAAGGACTACCCTCACTTGTGCTTATATATATATAACAATACCTTGGAAGGACACACAAACAATAGTAGTTAACTTTGGGCAGATGGGAAAAAGGCTTTTCACTGTATACCTGTATGACTATATATCTGTATGATCTATTCAAAAATGAAAAAAATTAACCTGAGTTACAGGGGAGAAAAGGTAGCTGTTCTAACTTCCCTATAGCATATTCCCTATCCTTCCAAATTACATGTAAAATATGAAAGAAGGTGGTTGTAAAACAGACCTAACTCAAGTTTTCTCCATTTTACCTAAGACACACCATATTTTCCCAGACTTGAAGGCCAAAAACTTTGGTGTCATCTTTGACTTTTTCCCCTCATTCCTCACATCCAATGCATCATTAAACCCTACTGGAAAAATGAACAAAGAACAAACAAACAAAAAAACCCTACTGGCTTTACCATCACAACACATCCAATATCTGACACTTCTCGCTACTCCCACTGCCACCACCCTGATCCAAGTCACCAACCAAGTGGGGCTCCTTAATTCTGACCTTGCCCTCCTTCAGTCTCCTCTCAACATTGCAGCCAGAGTGATATTAAACTATTTAAGTTACATCATGTCACTTCTCTGCTCCACTGTGGTTTTCCTTCTCAAAACGAAAGTCAAAGTTCTTTTTAAAACCCGCTAAGCTATACTTGATCTGCTCTGCCCTGATCCTGCTGATCTCATCTACTTCTATCCTGCCACTACGAACTCCCTCATTGTTCCTCAAACACATCACACAGACCCTCACACTTCCAAATCCTTTGAGGTTACTCCCTCTATCAGAAATGCTCTTCCTGCAGATATCCACATAGCTAGCTACCTTAACTTCCTTCTGGCTTTTATTCCACTCATCCTCTTAATAAAGCCATCTCTGGTCATAATACTTAAAATTTCAACCCTTCATCCTCACACCCTCCTCCCATACATATCCATCATCTTGCTTTATTTTTCTCCTTAGCACTTACCACTACCTAACATATCATATACTTTAGTTATTTGCTCTGTTTACTAACCACTTCCCATAGATGGTTTAAATGTTTGCTTATCCATTGCTATATCCTCAGCACCTAACAGTAACTGGCACATAGTAGACACCTGATAAATATGAGTAAGTGAATGAAAGAACTTGGAATGAACAAGAAAAAAAGAGACAAAGACTATAGAACAGGTAAGTAACATGATTAAATGCAGGTAAAGATCTGCAACTCCACTTTCAAGGAAAGCCTTAGCACAACTATTAGCATGTGGTGAACCAGGTTAGCAACCACTACTCAAGATTGAATTAATGTCCCCTACAAGCACTGAGTGTTCCTTCTAAGTTCATTATATATTCTGAAGAAATCAAGAAATCTGGAGGAAATAAAACCACAAATGAAAAACATTACCTACCCATTATGAACAATGCTTTAACATGCTACAAACCACAACTGATACTTATTATAAGGCATACACTAAAGGACATAGATAGCTATGGCTAAAATTCTAAAGTAATGCCATGTAGAGAAGAGAAATCTAAATCTGAAGATATCCATGTAGACACAATCTATCTAAACTAGACTGCCACTAATCAACTGTATGACCAAAATCTCCTCAAATCTCCCTGAACCTGTTTCTTGTAGCCCTGTTAAAATAAGCATCTCTACTATCCAAGTCTCTCTCAACTAGTGATTTTGAGAATGAAACAAAAGGAAAGCACTTTTAAAAGCATAAAATATCATATAAATGCAAGTTACTAAACTTTATGATGCTAATTTAGTGGCCATCAGGAAGACTGATTTAAAAATTGTCTTTTATGAAATGTTATTTTAAAAGTTTTTATAGGTTTGTGAATCAGGATTTAGAGATCTCTCCTGTAGGCTCCAAATTAGAATATTTTACTAGTCTATTTGCTTCAGAGAATAGAAAGAAACTTTTTTCTCAGTTACAATAAGGTTACATTATGCAAGAATTTCCAAATAATTAACCACAAGATTAGTAATCTAACTCAAAATAAATGACACATAAAATATATAGTAAATACTTATATATAAAATCTCAAAGCCTCATGGATGGGGGTGGGGGAAAATGACAGAAAATGAGAAAGAGGGAACTTTTTAGGGTGGTGGAAATACTTTCTTAATTAAGGTTGTGTGATTGCATGGGTGAATACACTTGTCAAAACTCACCTTTAAATGGGTACAACTTATTGTTTGCAAATCACACCTCTATAAAGTTCGTTTAAACAAATTAAATGTCTCTATTTCATTAAAAAAAAAGAAATCACTCAGTTGCACCATGGTCTCCAGTACTTGTGTAATGAGATCTGAGATCTAATACAACGCCTCGTAGATTGAGGTTGACAGAACCTGAGTCAATGGCCAGAAAAAGGTCAATTCATGACCCTGTGGCCTCAATGTGAACTCAAATTAGAAAAAATAGACGCAGTATAACGGGGAAGGGGGAAGAATCTCAGCTTCTCAAGAAAATGAAAACCAAAAATGGTGTTATTTCAGAAGGCAGGGTGGGAAGAGTACTAGGTTCGAATGTTTGAGTCCTCAGTCTGAGGCTGTTGCCCTTTCTGTAAAATGTGGATCCTAATGGGTTGTAATTTTTCCTAGCACACAGTAAGTGCTCAATACATAAGTAATACATGATTTTATTTAAGGCACCTAAATTTAGTGTTGGCTGGAAATGCACGTTTATATAAGCCTCCCACCCCGCCCCCAGTTTCCCCTTCGGGGGGTTGTGGTGCCGTTTCCGTACGCCTTATCGCCCTTAACCTGGCCTCATTTCCCACTACACACACCTAGCAGCTTTCCAGGCCCAACCACCCCTCATCACAGCAGTTCCCGGGTCGCCCACCTCCCGCACCCCACCTCGTTAAGGAAGCGGGTGATATCGTAGACTCGCCCGTGGATGACCAGCCAGATATCCTTCGGGGAGTTGCGCTTCGCCACCTCCTCCAAACGGTAATAGGTGACAGGGGTCTCCACCCCTTGCCCTTTACCATCGCTGCCGCTTGCTTTCATAGTCGCCATTGGGCCTGAGATACCTCTTCACCGCTTTCCGGTTTATGCGGCTAACTTCCTCACTCAAGTCCTCCCCGGCTTCCGTAACCAAAGCCCACAAGGCAGTCGGAGGTTGGCATTAGCCAATCATGCTTCCGAATAGTTCCGGGTTCGTTCCCTTTTCACCAATGAAACAGGGATTGTTTCAAATCCCGCCCACTCATTGCCGTCCCTCAGGATGTAGGTCTGGTTCGAGGTCTAACTAACCAATCAAAATCGCCCATCCCCTCCAATCTCGCCAATCATATACCGTGATTTTGGAAAGGCGCCTAATAGAGACAGGCTGACTGGTGTCACATGGGAGGGGTTTCCCCATCACTCGAGGCACAGGCATGCAGAATACTGGAAGAATGGGGCGAGTGTCCATTTTCCCATTTCTCCACCCGTGGCCAAGGACCCCTTCTGAGTCGTGCCAAGCTCGTTTTCCCCACTGCCTGCGCGGCCTGTATTCCAGCCTGGGGTTTATATCTTTGCTTTGTAGCTTCCAGGCAGAAACCTGGTGAATCCTGCCTCTAAGCTGTTTCTTCACCAGTAAAGTGGGCATGATAGCCTCTACCTTGGCTTATAGAGAAGTTTGGCCAATTAAATGAGAGTGTATTTGCAGAGATCTGACACATAGTAATCTCTACACAACAAGAAAAGGATGTGTAGATAAGGCAGAATAACTGTTCCAACAACATCTGTTGAAAACAATTCTCCATTGAATTGTTTTTATGTCTGTTGAAAATTGTTTCACCATATAATATGTGTGACTTTTTTTCTGAACTTTCTATTCTGTTCCATTTCTTTCTATTCTGATTTATGTATCTACCTTATGCCAATTTCACACTGTTTTGATTACTATAGCTTTGCATTAAGGCTTGAAGGTAGATAATGTAAATCATTCAGCTTTGTTCTTATGTTTTCAAAATTATTTCTGCTATTCTAGATCCTTTGTATTTCTACATAAAATTTTAAATCAGCTTGTTGAACCAAGTTAACATCACCAAAGATAAATCATGTTGAATGCGTGTACTCCCAATATGTGATGAGGCGGTCACTTCACAATGATGGCATTCTTCCCCAAAACCCATAATCCCAGTCTCAGCATGAGAAAAACATTAGGCAAACCCAAATTGAGGAACATTCTACAAAATACATGACCTGTACTCTTCAAAATAGTCAAACTCATTTTAAAAACAAAACAAAAACACAAGGTAACACTGAAAAATTGTCAGTTGTCACAGACCCAAGTAGTCAAAGGAGATACAACAAAATGCAATGTGGTATCCTGGATTTGGATCCAGATGAAGTTAGTATTGTACCAGTGTTGATTTCTTAGTTTTGACAAATGGAGGGAAGGCCGGGACGGCTCAGCGGGTTGAGCGCTCGCTTTGAGGCCCCGAGGACCGAGGATCGAATCCCGGCTCCGGCCCAGGCGGAACCACATGCTGAACTGGGGAGTTCCCACAGTTCGGTTCTCTAGCAGTCTCTGTCTCTGTCTCTCTCTCTATCTGTCAAAAGTAAAATAAAAATAAATATGCACTGAAGATAAAATAATTACTCTCTATAAATATAAAAAGATATAAAAAAAAAAAAAAAGGAAAAAACAAATGGACTATATAGTATGTGTAAGATGTCAACTTTATGGGAAGCCAGGTGTGAGGTATACAAGAACTCTGTATTATTTTTGCAAGTTTTCTGTAAACCTAAAATTATCCCAAAATAAAAAGGTTTATTTAATAATTAGCCTGTTAATTTCTGTAAAAGAACTAATAGATGGCTTTATAGAGAATGAAGATCTTAATATCCTAAGTCTTACAACCCACAAATATGGCACATCACTACATTTATTTGAATCTTTATTATTATTAATTTTTAAGATTTATTTATTTTTATTGTTTTTTGACACAGAGAGAGACAGAGAGAATGGGGAGGGCCCAGAGCAGTCTCCACAGTTGACAGCATTAGTTTTCAATATAGTTGCACTCCACAGGTGGATGCAGGGCTGCGCAGGGCAGGAACCAGGCTGGGAGCCTCCCACATGGGCCCTGACAAGAACTGAACTGGGGGCACACCCCAGTTCAACACATGGGTCTGCCTGGGCCAGGGCTGGGATTCGATCCTTGGTCTTCGGGGCTGCAAAGCGAGCACTTAACCCGCCAAGCCATCCCAGCTTCCCCTATTTTTTTTTAAGAGTTATTTTTTTTAATTGATTTTGACAGAGAGAGACAGAGACAGAAAGAGACAGAAGGGGGAGAGCCAGAGCAGTTTCCATAGTTGTACATCATCAGTTTTCCACATGGTTTCATTCCACACAGGTGGGCAGGGGCCACGCAGGGCGGGAACTGGGCTGGGGGCCTCCCGCATGGGAGGCACGTCCCCTCAATCCAGGTACCGAACCAGGGGGCAAGAACCAAACGAGGGGCCTCCTGCATGGGAAGCACACCCCAGTTCAGCATATGGGTCTGCATGGGCTGAGGTCAGAATTCAATCCTCAGTACCCAGGGCTTCAAAGCGAGGGCTTAACCCACTGAGCCATTCCAGCTTTACCTATTTGAATCTTTTTTTAATTTTGCAGTTTTCAACATAGAAGACTTCTACATCTTTTGTTAAATTCTAAATATTTCATGGTTTTATATGCTATTATAAATGGAATTATTTAATTTTCCAGTTGTTTACTGCTACAATAGAGAAATTTGATTGATTTATAAATTGATTTAGTATCCTATAACCTTGCTAAATTCACTTACTGTTCTATTGGTTGTTTTTAGATTTCTAAGAATAAACTTAAATGTAGCAATCATGTCATCTGCTAACAGAGACAGCTGTACTTCCTCCTTTCCCATCTGTGTGCCTTTTTCTTTTCTTGCCTTATTTCACTGGCCAGGACACCTAATACAACATTATTAAATAAAAATGGTGAAATGAGCATCCCTGCCTTGTTCCCAATCTTAGGAAGAAGAAGTACGCATTCATTCTTTCAAAATTAAATATAATGTTGTCTGCAGATTTTTCAGTAGATGCCCTTTATCATAGGGCAGAATAATCCTATAATTCTAGTTTCTTGAGGGTTTTTTTTGTTTGTTTGTTTTTATTTTTATCATAAAAGGATATTAAACCCGGTTGAATACTTTTTCTGCATCTTGGGATAATCATATGATTTTTTTGGCCTTTATTCTGTTAATAAGGTGAATTACCTTGAATTGTTTTTAAAAACTTAACCATCTTTGCATTCCTGGGATAAATCCCACATGCTTACAATGCTGATCTTTTTTATTTATTGTTGGATTCAATTTGCTACTATTTTTTAAGGATCTTTGCACCTATATTCATGAGAAATATTTGTCTCTTAATTTTCTCTTAATGTCTTTAATCACTTTTTTCCAAGCTCTTTGATAAATATTTACTGACTAACTATAGCTAAGTACTATGTCAACAGGAGTATTAAAACTCAGCACAGTACCTGCCACAAAGTCCTCGGTGTATGCTTGCTATTTTGGAGTTACTATTTCTAGAGGCTATAAATGAGATCCAACTCTGAAGAAAACTTACTTTCTAAGACAAGATGGCACTTACACATAACACATTTTTAACATTAACATTTTACTCGTTCTGTTTTTACATATTAGAAAATTCTCTCCCGACTGCTGTCCAGGTGTGACCCTCTGAAATTTATCTCAGGTAACAGTAGGATCAGTGTGTGAGATGCTGCTCCAGGGGATTGTTACTTACCTTGCAAATTCATTTTACTGCTTTTGTATAAATACTATCATTGGAATAGGAAACTATCAAGGAAAACACTGTGTATGATCCTTGAGCATAAAGCAAGGAACAAGGAACCTCTCCCATTTTTTGCAGATATCAAACATACCTCCTATGTTTTCACACTCTTTGGGGGGGGGGGCGTGTGGAGGGGGTAAGTTCCCCTTTCCTGTTCCAGAAATGGAATACAATGAAGTGGCCCTCAAATTGGTTCTTGCCCTTCTCAAAGTATTATGTCTCCTAGCAAACTAGTCTCCTCCCCTACCAAAAGGAAGACAAACTCATGCTATCACTCTCTAACAATCTCCCTTTCCCAGGGCCAAGCCTAGGCCATCCAGTGTCAGGGAGGCGTCAGGAAATTGGTGCAAAGTTAGGAGCCCATATCCTATAAGTTATATACTCAGGGAGGAGGGTTTGGCTGCAAGCATTACAATTGCTCCAACTCCAGGTCAGCAAGACCTCCCTGGCCTGTTGGATGGCCTCTTCTGGAGCTTCCCCCAGGCCATCCTGTTGAGTCTTGTGCCAGGGAAGCCCAAACCGACTGGCCCAGCCCAGTTTCTAGAAGTATTCAAACAGCCATTAACAGGAATGCTTTCCACCCTGGGTTGATTTTCCTGGCTTCAGAATGCCCACTTTTCTGCCTACCGGTGTTGGTTAGTTTGCTTGTTTTTAATGGATAATAAATACATTCACATGTTTCAAAAAGAAATTATATGTGTATAAATACATGTGTGCATATATATATACCGTATACATATATATGCATATATGTGTGTATGTATTCATTTATGTAAGTATGTACGTATGTATTGATATATTCATTCCCACCAAATAACCACTATACCACATAAGTTTTATTTTCTTATTTATCCTCTCCACACCCCCTCCCTTTTTATACAAAGTGTAGCTTGTTATACACACTTTGTGCATGTTGCTTTATTCACTTAATTTCTCTACAAAAATCACATCACATCAGTTTAAAGAGAGGTTCCTCATGGTCTTTTATAGCCACCTATTTCATTTGTAGTTGCATCATACTTTATATAATAATGTATATTTGGATTGTCTCCAGTCTTATCATGATCCTCAATGCCTCAATGAATGTACATGTCATTTTGCTCATGTGTAATTTTATCTATAGGATATATTCCCACAAGTAAGAATAACTAGACCAAAGAGCATATACTTTCATAATTGGCAGATATTAGCAAATTTTCCTTCATACAAGATATATTGATTTACACACCCACCCACAATGTGTGAGGACGCCTGCTTTCATAAAGTCTTAGCAAAAGTGTGTGTAAACAATAAAACAATGAAACAAAACAGAAAGTCCTAAAATACACAATCAAGAACAGAAGATGTGGTGAAAATATTACCTCAAGTCAGTGAGGAAAAGGGGAGCTTTCACAGTTTAGACAAAATAATAATAAATAATGTTTATTCAGAAATTTTCCCTGGGAAAAAATAATTTGGCTACGTATCAATATATGAGGAGAAACCCCATCTTGATCAAAGATTCCAGTGTTGGGAAGCCGGGATGGCTCAACGGTTTAAGCACTCGCTTTGAAGCCCTAGGGACCGAGGAACGAATCCCAGCCCTGGCCTGTGCAGACCCATATGCTAAACTGGGGTGTGCTTCCCGAATGTGGTGAGGCCTCCAGTTCAGTTCAAAAAGAAAAGGCACAAAGATTCCAGTGTAATAAGTGAAAAAAATAAAGAGTATTATTCCACCTATTCAAAGTTCAAAAACAGGCAAAACAACTAGAACAACAAAAGCACAAGTGACAAAAGAATTAAAAAACTGGACTTCATCAAAATTAAAAACTTTTGTGCTGCAAACTGTGCCGTTAAAGACTGAAAAGAGCCGGGCGTGGTGGCGCGCGCCTGTAGGCCCAGCTACTCGGGAGGCTGAGGCTGGAGGATCCCTTGAGTCCAGGAGTTCTGGGCTGCAGTGTGCTATGACTATCGGGTGTCCGCACTAAGTTCGGCATCAATATGGTGACCTCCTGGGAGTGGGGGACCACCAGGTTGCCTAAGGAGGGGTGAACCGGCCCAGGTCGGAAACGGAGCAGGTCAAAACTCCCATGCTGATCAATAGTGGGACCGCGCCTGTGAATAGCCATTGTACTCCAGCCTGGACAATATAGCGAAACCATGTCTCTTAAAAAAAAAAAAAGACTGAAAGGACAATCCACTGAATGGGAGAAAATACTTCTGAGTCGTATACAGGAATAGCTCAGAAATACTGCAGGTTTGGTTCCAGACCCCTGCAATAAAGTTAAGTATCGTAATAAAGAGGGTCATAATCTTTTTACTGGTGGAGGGTCTTGCCTTTAATTTGTAAAAAATGCAACACCTGTAAAATGCAATAAAGTGAAGCACAATAAAAGCCCAGCCCAGGTGGACCCATATGCTGACCTGGGGTGTGCCCCCAGTTCAGTTCTTGCTGGGGCCCATGCCGGAGGCCCCTAGCCCAGTTCCTGCCCTGCGCAGCCCTGCGCCCACCTGTGGAGTGAAACTATATGGAAAACTAATGCTGTCAACTATGGAGACTGCTCTGGGCCCTCCCCCTTCTCTCTGTCTCTCTCTCTCTGTCTCTGTCTCTCTCT
>PVKE010032695.1:0-18341 GCA_004027555.1 Craseonycteris thonglongyai
GGTTGTGGGCTGTGGAGAGAAGGAATGGGGAGTTGTTTAATGGGTACAGAGTTTCAGTTTTGCAAGATGAGAGAGTTCTGAAGATGGATGATGGTGATGGTTGCAAAACAATACGAATGTAGTTAATGACATTGAACTATACTTAAAAATAGTTAATGGGGAAGCTGGGATGGCTCAGTGGGTTAAGTGCTCACTTTGCCACGCCACGGTCCGAGGATCGAATCCCGGCCCTGGACCGTGTGGAACCATATGCTGAACTGGGAGCTCCCCTAGTTCAGTTCTCTCTCTGTATCTCTCTCTCTCTCTCTCTCTCTCTCTCTCTCTCTCTCTCTCTCTCTCTCTCTGTGTCAAAAATTAATAAATAAATAAAAATATATTAAAATAAGGTTTACTTATATAAAAAAAAATTTTTTTTTAATAGTTAAGATGATAACTTATGTTATAGGTATTTCATTACAGTTAAAAATAAAATAAAATAAAAATTTTAAAGTTCTATTTCTTCTAAAGCAGAGTTCTTTAATATCATTTTGTCTCATGTTCATAATAAAACCAATAAACAGCAACGAAATACAAGACGCTGTTGTTGTAACCCATGAATTGAGAAGACCAAGGTCGATCAACTGGGATTTCTGCACTTGAAAGCTACAGGAAAGCAGATTTTTGACTCAATAGACACCGAAATCAAACACTAAAAGATTCATAGTACAAAGGATAAGACATACCAAAACAAGGCGATAAATGTGAGTCACTTTAAAATAATAAAATTAAAAAGACACTGTGGCAGGGGGCTGGGAATGGGAGGCAAAGCTGGCTCAAGGGTGCTGCCAAGAGTCGCAGAGCTCCTGGACTGAGTCTCCAGGAATGAAAGAAGCCCGGCTGGACGTTTCTTTGCAGCCCTCGGTATGCAACCCAGAGCTGCTTCCTCCATGGGACCAAGAGCCTAAGTGAATAACCATTCAGATAATAGCCATGGGTACCATTTCTTCAACGTCACTGTGTTACGAGCATCCCGGGCCTTCCTGGGTACCACTTCTCCAGTCCTCACTACAGTTCAGTGCCTCACAGCCCCGCTACCACGTAACAGCTGCTCAAAATATAATTGTTCAATTGCTTTACAATGCTATGAGGTAAATGGTGCTATTATTATCACTAATTTACACACAAGGGCTCTGGGACTCAAAGAGGTTAAGCTGCATGTCAAGGTCACCCAGCAGTGGAGCCACTGTTCTAGCCCCCAGATACAGTTCTGTCTTTCTAAAGTCCCCCAAAGTCTTTTGTTTTTTCATGTAACAGTCAGAGGGATCCTGTAAGGATGTAAATCAGATCATGTTACTCCCCAGCCTTCAACCTGCCAAGCCTTCCCATCCCACTAACTGTAAATCAAATGAAAAGCTCTCTCCCTGGCTAGGAGGCCCTCATGTGATACGCTGGTGTCCGGCTTCCTCCCAGTTTCAGCCTCTGACCATCCCCATCACAGCCAGGCTCTACCTCTCAGCTTTGTCCAGCAGTTTCCTCCCTTGTGGACTTTGCACTTCCTGCTCCCTGCCTGCAGGGCTCTCTTCCGAAAGTCCACCGGTCTCGTGCCTCCACTTAGTTCAGGATTGTGTTCAAACTTCACCTCATCAGAGAGGCCTTACTAGCCCACTTTATCTAAAAAGGCATCCTGAACACTCTCTATCCCTTTATTCTGTTTTTGTTGTTGTTGTTGTTGTTGTTGTTGTTGTTTCTGACAAAGAGAGAAAGAGAGAGACAACACAGAGAGCCCAGAACTGTTTCCATAGTTGTACATTAGTTTTCAATATAGTTTACTTCCACAGGTGGGCCGGGGTCACACAGGGCAGGAACCGGGTCTGGGGCCTCCTGCATGGGAACCCCCCGACCGGGGCTGGGAGCCAAACTGGGGGCATCCCACATGGGAAACTCACCTCGGCGAGAACTGTAACTGAGGCTGGGATTTGACCCTTGGACCTCGGGCTACAAGATAAGCTCTCAACCAGTTGAGCCATCTCAGCATCAACCCCCCTCCCCATTCTGCTTTATGCACCCCAAATCATATTATATAATAGCTTGTTTATTGTGTATTTCTCCCTTAGAATAGAAATTTCATGAGTTCTGATACTTTTCGTATTTTGGTCATGGCATCTCCAGAGCCTAGTATTCAGTAAACGTTCACTGAGCAAATAAATAAACGAATGACAAGCTCACTCACCTCATTATTCTATTTGGAGAACAGTAGTTGACTTCAGCCCAGGTCAACTTCCTATAGACACAAAACTTCTACAGCTTGTCCCTTGAGAGCAGAAAATCATGTCATACCAGACTTATGAAGTATGGAGTGCCGTACTCTACAAATATATATACTATACCATACCATATACCACATACCATATACCACAGCATATATCATTCCATACCACATGTCATGTACCATAACCATATCATACCATATACTATATCGTATCTACCATGCTCATATACATCTCATCTTATATACACAGCACAGTGCCTGTTCCTATACTTGTGTTGTGTCATGTCCCTGGTCTTCCTTTTCATCCCCTTTCACTCCCTAACAGCCCAGATTCCTAGGCTTTACACTCTTGGGTAAGTGCTAGCAGAATCAATAAAGATCAGCTAATTGGTTGGTCACAAGGGAAGACATTCTCATAGTTTGAGAACCCAGCAGATGTCTTCAGGGCAGAGAACAAAGAAAGGGTGAGGTTGCTTAAAGGAGTGTGGACTCTCTCCTTCACCTTACATTTTCTCTGGACTCAGAATTACTCTAAACATAAAATACCTTCCTCATTGGCAATGTTGTTGCTTTTAGCTAAATATAAGAAAAAGCATGTCACCAATCAGAGCCCTCTAAGTAGAAGGTGACCAGGGAGATTTGGGGTTGGGGGGGCGTGAAATGCCATGGGAAGTCATCAGGCAGTGAAGAACCAGCCAGGCATGGTGTCAGAAAAGACTGGAGTAGATGAGCTATAGGGGAACTAACATTGTTTGCTATTTAATTGACCTCAACTGCTCTTTTACAGGCTACTAACAACTGGCACTAACTGTGTATACATCACTATCTCATAGCAACCTTATGAAGTACAGTATCTTCTTGTTCTTGCCTGTATCAGTTAGCTTTTGCTGCATAACAAACCATCCCAAAACTTAGTAACTTAAAACAACTACCATTTATTTGTTTGTAATTCTGAGGATTAACATTTTGAGCTAAGCTCTGTTGAAATAGCTGGTCTCTGCTCCCTGAGACAGCAGTTGTACTTACACAAGTGTTTGCAAAACTACATTGCAAATAAGTTTTAACATAAATGGGAAGAATTTGTGGCAACATTTGCAATCCACCATACTGCCTTCAGCACAATGCCACATCTATAAGAAGTGAAAGTCAAACTGCCAAAGTGAGATATTAAATTGCATAACACAATCTGTTGTGGAAATCATTCTCACCTACCCAAATCCCGAGTTCCAAACTTCAAGGTAACTTTCAGCACCTTCTTTTTATCTTACCCCCAGGATTCTAGTTCACGATGACTCTCTTCAATTCTCCGTATCGCCTCTCCACCTCTAACCTTCCTCCTGCCTTCCAGATCTTTTCTCTATCTCTTCTCTTCTTCCCCATTGATAGTTCCCCTCCACTCATGAGTCTAATCAGCACCATAAATAACTATGGCAAAGAAGTGAGACACAAAATCCCTAAAAGGAGTCAAGAAGTGTGAATGGCTATACACATTTGTTAGATGAGAACACTAAGACCTAGCAAGACTACCCTTTTTTGTAATGCTGGCTCTCAGGCTTGGAGTCATTCTGAGACTGAAGGAACATGAATTCACTTCTTAGAGCACTGTGTTAAGTGCCCATGAGCCACTGCTGTTTCTTAGGCCTTTATACAGTATAACTGGAGGCTATTTAAATACTTCCTCTACCCTCTTGGATTGTAATCACCAAATTTAAGTTTATTTGCTATGGTGCTTAAGTATCTGCTATCAAATGCTATGGGGGCATATTTTAAAAGATAGAACTACTAATTACAAAGTCCTGCTATGTGTCTGCCTCTATGTTTGGTGCTTAATGTTTGACATTTCTATTTGGTTTTTTTCCTTCCCAAATTCCCCAGAAGGAAGCATTATTATCTCTATTTTATATGGAGTTGTGAGAGAACTGATGCTCAGAGAGTTCTAAGCCCCTGAGGGAACGGGTCCACCTGGCTCACAGTCCATTCTCCTTACACAGTTGAGATCTGGCTTCTTTTGAGAGAATACGTTCTTGTTGATCGACTAATGAGGGCTTGTCAGAGTCTTTGAGCCTCTGCTGAAAAAGCTGGATGGGATGACCAAGAGAGCCCCAGGCTTCACAGCAGAGGTGACATGAGGGAGTCCTAATGCTGGACAGGTTTGTAGTTTGATATAAAACAGCGTCTCTCACCGTGTGGTTTGAGTGCTGACAGCCCCTGGTGGTCTGCCATTACTTCTGGGCAACTTGACAGTGTGGGAGAACAAAATAGAAGAAAAAATGTGTTTATATACATTTAAATTTTGAATGTAAATTAATTGTAATTTTCAAAAATATTTTATATATTCTAAAAAATTACTTGGCTCCAAGGACTATTAGTTGGTCATCTCAGCGATAAGTTTATAGCTTGTCTTTGTTAACAGATTCTGATATTGTTTCAGTCATTTCTGTTCATTAAATTGGTACTTTCTGTGATTTCAGTTGTATAGCTTACATTTACAGTTCACACATGTGAAGCAGTGGTTGAAAAGTGGCTCATCAAATATAAAACTATATTAAAAATAATAATGCTAAAATAATTCAGAGTTATGTCTTAAAACAAATTTGAAGCATGACTTCAATGAGAGTGTGAAATGTGAGTTTGAACTGTGGTCAATATGGGGAAGTGCAAATGGGTAGTGCATTGCCTACTATCAACTTTGCCAAAGAAAAGTATGAAACCCCTGAAGCTGTCACATCATTTTTAAGGTCCTGTGATCCCTTTGGTGAACTTAGTAAGTTCCTCTAGAAAAAGTTCAAAATAATGATTTCTAGGAACAATAAACTCTGGTGCTTGTATAGAGCTAAAAAGACTAAACAACAGAAACCACCTTCAAAGTTGCATTCCTCATATCAAGTGCAAAACACAGGAGGCTTGAAAAGCTTGAGGAAAGTAATGCTAAAGTTAATGACAAACATGATGTTCAGAAGAACAAAGAAAAACTACTTAGACTCCCTTTGTCAAAGGATGCAGTAGTGGGTAACATAGGGTCCATGGAATATAACGTAGAAAATTAGCTCTTTGCAGCTGGTACTGAACCATGGGCATCTCTCAGGACAACTGGCATAACCTCCACAAGACCAAGGGCAAGAGAAAGCCCAAGCACAGGAAGCAAACATATGAGCTGGAACACCCTGCTGTCAACACTAAGCTTGGCCCCCCGCCACATACACACAGTCCACGTGCACGGAGGTAACAAGAAGTGCTGTGCCTTGAGGCTCATGTGAGGTACTTCATGTGTGTTGTACACACAACACGAGGGTTATGGATGTTGTCTACAATGCATCCAACAATGAACTGGTCCACGCCAAGACCCTAGTAAAGACCTGCATGGTGTTCATGGACAGCACACCAGACTGACAGTGGTACAGCTCCCACTATGCACTGCTCCTGGACCGTAAGAAGAGGGCCAAGCCAACTCCTGAGGAGCAAGAGATTTCAAACAAAAAGAAAAAAAATCAGAGGAAATGTGATGAAAGGAAAAAGAATGTCAAAATCAGCAGTCTTCTAGACTCTAGAATCTAGAGGAATGGTTCCAGGTGAGCAGGTTTCTTGAGTGTATCACTTCACAACCAGCCACCATGGCTGAGTATATAGCTGTGTGCTGGAGGGAAGAGGGCTGGAGTTCTATCTGAGTAAAACCAAGGTCTGGAAAGGCAAATAAATCCTCCTTTTTTCTATCTTAGCTCGTGTAATAAGGAAGTTTAGTGTCCCGGGGGGGGGGGGGGGGGGGGGAGACATAGAAAAGCAACTGCTATTTCATGTGCCTACTAGGTGATACTATGCTAGACAGTTAAACAAACCATTTGTGAGCAGAGGGTGAATCTTTGCTTGGCTACACAGCCATGAGACATCCATGAGGGGCAATTATTAGATGGCATTTTATTCTGTTTATAGTGAAAAACTCAAGCATCAAGAGTAGATATCTTTGTTGAGGTAACTATTGTAATGTGAGTCAGGATACACAAGGGCTGTCCCGGAAAAATACAGCCATGAATGCCTCTAGTTTTCATATTACATGGCTGGGTAATTTCTGGACAGTCCTTGTAGACTGGAAAATATGCATCAAAATTTTGGCTGATGAAACATCATCAGGTTATGTTCTGTGGGCAGCAGGCAGTGGGCAGGGTCGTTCTATATTCACCATTCCTCAGGGAATACACACTCAAGTCTCAGGCACTGGAACAGTGTCTACTTCCCCTTGCCTATCTGTATCTGACTGGCTGTTGACAAAAAGGAATGAGATGTTCAAACAAGTTTCTTCATAAACTGATAATCCCTATAAGACCAATCCTGTGATATCAAGCAATACTTAAGTACTATAGTGTACTTACGATAGAAGCTTAAATATTGTGAACCTATCACATTAGGGCTGGATGGAATGATTTCTAACGTGGAAGACAAAAAAGAAGGCTCTTTAATACTAAAATTTAGTATAAATGACTTGGTCAAATAACATTTTGATATATTGATATTTAATGTTTTCCCCTTTTTTTTTTTTGTAGAAAGGAAAAATATTAAAAGTTTATGACTGGGTGGATTTTAAAACTACATACAAATACTGTAACAGTACATGAAGAATTGGTTCCCAGAAACAGTCCACTGAATACTAGTAACATGAATGAAAAGAAGACCCTAACCAAATGTGATGAGTTCAGAACTTTCAGAGATGATTAAGGAAAAGACAAGACCATGAGAGTCAATTGAACCAAAAACCATAGTATAATTTAACCAAATTTGGTTAGTACAGTCTAACCACACACACACACACAAAAAAAGGTGTGTAAAGACAGGATGAGGAGAGGGAAAGTTAAGTAGAGAAGATGTTAGAAAGCTAAGACCTCACTTCTATGACTGCAGCTAATAGATATTATCGACAGCACGTAACTCCAGAAATACTAATAAATAGATTAGTCTCTCTTTGTTTTTCACTCATTCTCCCCTCCTCCCTCCTTCCATTTCTCCCTTTTTGAGTACAGTGATGCCTTGGAATTCAAACTGAATCTGTCCCAGAATCCTGTTCAAGTTCCAAAACGTTCAAGTTCCAAGACAAGTTTTCCCTCTTAAATAATAGAAACAAGATTAATCGGATCCTGGGTGCCACAAACTCAAATTTTCAAAATGATTTTAACAGTAAATACACTGGATTTAATGTAAAATTTTAATTTTATTAATTTTAAGGTAAAATATTAACAAGTAATAATACTATTTAAATAAAATTTTTTTAAATGATGATGACACATGTGGATGCTTTAAGAGATGGAAGAGGAAAAAGAGTCATCTTCCATGATAACTTCAGGTGTCTGCATTCTTTGTCTTTTAATTCCCTTTTCTATGGTACCACTTGTAGAGGACTTGGAGTCACTGGTTCTGTTTGCTTTTGAGAACCAACGTTCCAAAGTGGTCTGATGTTGGTGACATTTTTGCACTTTTCTGAAACGTTCAATGATGTTATTATCATCAAACAACTTAACACACCTGTCAACCAGGTCTTTATTGGGGTGCCACTTCTCAACAGCTGCCTGGGTTTTAGACCACATGCTGAGAAGGTCCTTGATTTCACCAGAGGGGATGGTTCCAGGGTTTCTCTCTTCCTCCCCAGAAGAAATGTTTTCTGAGATTTCTTTCTGCTGCTGCTGGTTGAAGTGCTGAAGCTCTTGCATTGTCAGCTCATTCCTGTGATCGTCCACTGACTCGTTCACATCCTCTTCACTGATTTCCAAACCCATAAACTGGCCCAGAGACACGATGTCAGGAACAACAGATGGTTCTTCAAAACCTTCTACGCTCCTTGTAGCGGCACATCCAGGCCAGAGATTTTTCCAGGCAGAGTTCATTGTCCTCAAAGACACTTCCTCCATGCTCTCGATGACTCCTAGGCAATGAAGGATATTGTAGTGATCCTTCTAGAACTCTGGGAGGGTCAGTTGTGTTTTTCTTGTAATTTCAAAACATCTTTGGAGCATAGCCTTGGTGTACAATTTTTTGAAGTTCGAGATCACCTGCTGGTCCATGGGCTGGATAAGAGGGGTGGTGTTGGGGGCAAATATTTTATCTTGATGAAGCTATATTCCTCCACCAAATCTTCTTCTGAGCCTGGAGGCTGTGTTGTCCAGAACAAGAAGAACCTTCATTGGAAGATTTTCTTCTGCAGATAGTCCTTTGCTACTGCAGCAAAATCTATTCAGTGAAGAATTGCCTGGCAAACCAGGCTGTGACATTTGATCTCCACATAACACTTAGTTTGCTCTTAATGATGTTGTTCTTCTTAAAAACTTGGATTTTCTGAATGGTGCACTAGGAGAGGCTTGATTTTGCAGTCCCCACGAGCATTTTCGCACAGCCAGAGAGTCAGATGGTCTTTCATTGGCTTGTGACCTGGTGCAGTTCTTTCAGCTCTTGTGATGTATGTTTGCCTGGGCATCTTTTTCCAAAAGAGTCCAGTTTCATCACAATTAAAAACTCGGTTTGAAACATACCCCTCACTTACCACAAATTCCTTGAACTCTTCCACCAACTTTGCTGCTACTTCCAAGTTGGAACTTGAAGCCTCTGTGCACGACAACACTATGAATCCCAGTTCTTTTTTAAAAGTTTTCAAACCACCCCCTACTAGCTTTAAAGTTCACCTTTTGATCACTAGTACCAGGTGTGCTAGTCTCTAGATCATTGTATAGAACCTTGGCTTTTTCACACAATGATTGTTTCCGTTATCACATCACCAGCAAGCTGTTTTTCATTCATCCAAACTAGGAAGAGTTTTTCCATTTCTTCTATACTTTCTGTTCTTCTAGAGCTTAGTGTTGTAACTCCCTTTGCCACATCAGCTGCTTTGATAGCTTATTTTTCAAAATCATAGAAACACTGGATTTCAGTATTCCGAACATAACCTCAATTGTAGCTCTAACAACTTTCTTCTTACTCTTATTGTTCTCATTGCACATTTTAGGTCCCATGGCGAATCACTACTTTTTGTTATATATATATATTTAAAAAATGCATGGACGCTCGGATGGCTCAGCAGATTAAGCACTCACTTTGCAGCCCTTGGGACTGAGGATCAAATCCAGCCCCAGCCTGTGTGGACCCATATGCTGAACTGGGGTGTGCCTCCCATACAGGAGGCCCCCAGCCCAGTTCCTGCCCTGCATGGCCCCTGCCCACCTATGTGGAACAAAACCATGATGAAAACTGATGACGTACAACTATGGAGACTGCTCTGGGCCCTCCCATTCTCTCTGTCACTTTCTGCCTCGCTCTGTGTCTCTGTCAAAAAAATATAAAATAAATCTTTTTTTAAAAATGCAAAATGGGCACACAATTAGCAATGAAAATCATTCAAGATACAGTTTAGGACAACAACTTCAGTAACAAAGGATAGGGGTGGCCGGAAACCAAAGAGTAGAAGAGAGGTAACTATAGCAACGGCGTGGTTGTACATTATGATGGGGTAGGGGTTGCTGTGTATACAATCTGTGTTAGACCAATTCCCCTGCACCTCCCTCAAAGTATACCTCACATGAACAACAAGTGGGCATTCAGATAAAGCTAGGGACCATACAGTCGATATGTCCCCTGTGAGCAATGTGTTAGCGTTTGGATTCCAAAGCAATATTCAGATTTCAAGGCAACATTTGCTTGATTTTTTCATTCAGATTCCAAGTTGTTCGAGTTCTGGGACATTCAGATTCCAAGATATCACGGTATTTGTCAGTCTGTGTATTTGTGTCATTAATTAAGAATAATGAAAAAGGGGAAGCCGGGATGGCTCAGTGGGTTAAGCACTCACTTTGCAGCTCCGGGGACTGAGGGTCAAATCCTGGCCCTGGCCTGTGTGGACCCATATGCTGAACTGGGGAGTGCCCCCAGTTCAGTTCTCACTGGGGCAAGACCCCGGCCCAGTTCCTGCCCTGTGCAGCCCCACCCACCTATGGGATGAAACTATGTGGAAAAACCAATGATGTGCAACTATGGAGACTGTTCTGGGCCCTCCTCCTTCTCTCTCTCTCTGTCTCTGTATCTCTCTCTGTCTGTCAAAAACAATAAAAATAAATCTTTAAAAAAATTTTTTAAAAGATAAAAAAAGAATAATGAAAAAACGTTTTTGAGTATTTGTTACAATGAATGTGTTACATTGATTAAAAATAATAAAAGCTACTTAAATGATAAAGGACATAAAGGAAAGAAAGGAGAGTTGAAACCATCCTACTATAGACTTTGACCACAGATGCAGCTGCCTGAGACCTTGAGACCTAGGAGTTAATGGAGAACCTGAAGTCCTTTGTACACCAAATTTACCTCCCCTTTTCAGAGATTCTGCTGGTTCATTTTTCTACCAGTATGCCCGTGATGTTGCCTGAAATGTGCTCCTTAGAGAAAGTATATCATAATCCCTTTTATCTCTTTACTTCTAGTTTATTTGGTATGTTTTTACTGAAGCCGGGTGATGGAGACTTTTTGGCTGCCACTTGATTGTTCAGGGTCTTCGCTAGATTTCATTCTTTTTTATTCCTGGTGCTGCACCAGCTCAGCCTGTGGCCTGTGACAACCATGAGTCCTGAAATGTGTGTAGTTCAGGAGCACAGTTGTGTAGCTACTCATTTTCCCAGCACTGCCTAGGAGGCCTTGAGCTGGCATTCAAGCTACCATGAGGCTTCCTCGCCCAAAGCACTAGAGTTGGCTATTAATAGATTTAAATCAACCAATACAAATCTCCGGATTTCCTTTTTAAACTGGAATTACCCTTTTAGTTAGCGTTAGTTCTGAAAATATTAGTGACCTTAGTCATTTATCCTGGCCTATAAATAAATCTGAAATGTAAAACCTTCAGCTCACATGGTCAGTAGGTTGCAAAATGTTCACAGGCACTGTCCAGGTGAGGGCCACAGTGACCATGGGGAAAAGTTAAGGGGAAGCAAAAATGGTAGTAGGGGCGGGGGGGTAGTTGATGACTTAATTCTGGTTCAGGCGGGAGTTCATAATTGGTTTGTAGTCATTGTTTTTGCTTTCCTAGAGCTTGGCTTCCTGGGGCTTAATTTCTTATGTATGTCAAACCCACTGCCTTCTGCTAATAAAAGCTGTAACGGGCCTACAGATGTCAGAGTGTTTCAACCTGTCTTGCAGTTTGCTATTTCACATTTTGATCTTCAAACCTGTCCATACAGATATCAGTCGATGTTTTCCTTCTTTGGAATTAACATGCATGTTGGCAAGTTTCCCTCATTGTATATCCAAAAATTGTTTTTGATTCCAAAATCATTTTCACTACAGAAATTGGTGGAAGCTAGAGGTGTCTGTTTACAATTTATAAGATAGTAATTGATATTTTTATCTTACTTCTAATATAGGAATAAAAACGTTTAGGGATTTAGATCAGCTTATGTTTACGCTTAAAAAAGTAATAAAAATTTTTTTTTTTTTTTAAACTTGGAGTTACAGGGCAGGGGGAAAAGAGAAGAGTTTTCCAAACATGTATAAAGGCTCAGAGGTAAGAGTGGAAGGAAGAAATATGAGGCTTGAAAAGTAAGTAGGGGGAAAGCCGGGATGGCTCAGCGGGTTGAGCGCTCGCTTTGAAGCCCCGAGGACTGAGGATCGAATCCCGGCTCCGGCCCAGGCGGACCCACATGCTGAACTGGGGAGTTCCCACAGTTCGGTTCTCTAGCTGTCTCTGTCTCTGTCTCTCTCTCTTTCTGTCAAAAGTAAAATAAAAATAAATATGCACTGAAGATAAAATAATTACTCTCTATAAATATAAAAAAAGATATAAAAAATAAAAAAAAAGAATTGGTTTTTTTTAAAAAAAAAAAAAAAGAAAAGTAAGTAGGAAATCAATCCTAAAGGGCTTGAAAACCAAGGACATTAACCTGTGAAGCCACAGCAGAAATCAGTAAGTCAATACACATGTAGAATAGCCCAGGGTGAGGCTGGGGCAGGACAGATGAGTGGATGCATTTACCATTAAAAGGGTCACAGAGTCCTGCACACTTACATTCCCTACTGGGTAAGGCTCTGACTTACTTCCTTACAGGATTAGCAGCCTGACTTTATCTATACACCAAGTATAGGTACACTCTCAAGGTCAGCCTCAGACTACCCATGAATAAAACCACATGGCAGACTGATGTACAAAACTAATGCTATTTGTTCACTAGCATGGGAACGGTCCCAGGGACCTAATACCTGAAGCTGTTGTGACAAGGCCAGCTTCTCCTCGACTGTATTCCCTGCAAAGTAAATTGCTTGAGAATAGCAAGGGACTGGGAATAGGGACCTGGAAGAGCTCTATGCATCTAGTAGAAAGAAAACAGTGTATCCTGTGGCAACGACGCCTCCCCTACCCTCATCCCCACACACAGTGTGCTGCCCTTCACCTCACAATTCTGCTCTCTTTGCTAATGTTACAAATTGTCTTCTGGCATCATCATACTCCAGAACTGTGCTGTCCAATACGGTAGCCATAGTCACATGTGGTTATTGAGCCCTCAAAACACCCTTCATTTGAATGAAGATGTGTGAGTATAAAAGACTGGATTTTGAAACTTAGTAGGAATAATCAACGTAAAAATTGTCATTAATGTTTATACTGATGGCACATTGAAATATTGCGAACTTGAATATATTGGGTTAAAGAAAATATATGATTAAAATTGATTCTACCAGTTTCTTTCTACTTTTCTTTAAGTGGCTACTGGAAGATAGAAAATTACAATGCTGTTTGAGATGCATTATCACGATAATTTAACAATAAGTTTTACTCTCTCTCTCTGTAAGATACATGTATCTGTCCTGGCTCCTTGTGTGTTGTCTTTAAAGGTGTCATTCAGAGGGTGTTCAAGGTGGGGTTCCCCAGAGCAGACCCTGAGAGGCAGATTTATGGCAAGTGATATCTTAGGGATGGGCTCAGGGGAGACCATATAACCAGGAAGGTGGGAGCCCAAGCCAATAACAAAGAGTCAGTCCCACCTGCAGGGAGTTACTCACAGCTTTGCTTCCATCCACTCCCATCTGCTGGTCAGCAGTCAAGGGCCTTGCAGGAAAGAAGTATTGTAAATTTTCAGGCTCTCTGGGGTCATGCCAAGGCAGTCTGCTAAAGAAGAGCAAGGCACGAGGTACACAATCTCATTTGCAATTGCATCAAAAAAATAAAATACTTAGAAATAAATTTAACCAAGGAAGTAAAAGACCTATATCAGGAAATTATAAGACACTGATGAGAGAAATTAAAGAAGATACAAATAACTGGGAACATATAGCATGCTCATGGAAAGAAGAAATTAGTATTGTTAAAATGCCCATACTACCCAAAGCAATCAATAGATTCAATGAAATCCCTGTCAAAATGTCAATGGCATTTTTCATAGAACCAGAACAAATAATCCTAACATTTATATGCACTATAAAGACCCTAAGTAGCCAGAGCAATCCTGAGAAAGAAGAACAAAGCAGAAGTTATCATGCTACTTGATATCAAATTATATTACAAAGCCATAGTCATCAAAAAGGCATGGTATTGGCATTAAAAAAAGACACAGGGGTCACTGAAGCAGAATAGAGTCCAGAAATAAACCCAAGTTTATATAGTCATTTAATCTATGATAAACAAGGCAAGAATTTACATTGAGGTAAAGAGAATCTATTCAATAAATGATGCTGGGAAAACTGGACAGATAAATGAAAAAAGTGTAACTGGACCACCTTTTTATGCCATATACAAGAACAAGCTCAAAATGGTTTATAGACTGATATGTAAGACCCAAAACCATAAAACTCCTAGAACAAAATATAGGAGGTAAACGCTCAGATATTACTTTTAGTAATATTTTTATTGATTATCTCCTCAGGCAAGGGAAACAAAACAAACAAACAAATAAATGAAAAACTAAACTAAACTAAAAAAAACAAATAAGGGGAAGCCAGGAGGGCTCAAAGGGTTAAGCACTCACTTTGCAACCCCGGGGACCAGGGATTGAATCCCGGCCCCAGCCCGTGTGGGCCCATATGCTGAACTGATATGTGCTTCCTGTGTGGGAGACCCCCAGTTCAGTTCTCACCCCCCAGTTCGGTCCCTGGCTCAAGAAGGCATGCCTCCCATGAGGGAGGCCCCCAGCCCAGTTCCAGCCCTTTGCAACCCCCACCCACCTATATGGAATGAAACCATGTCAAAAGCTGATGACATACAACTATGGAAATTAATCTGGGCCCTCCCACTTCTCTCTGTCTCTCTCTGTCTCTGTCTCTGTCAAAAACAATAAAAAATAAATCTTTAAAAATATATATATAAAACAAATGAGAATGCATTAAACTTAAAAGTTTATGTGCAGCAAAGAAAATCAAAATGAAAAGACATCCTACTGAATGGGAGAAGATAGTCGCCAATGGTACATCTGATAAGAGGTTAATATCCAAAATTTATTTAAAACTCATACAATTTGACACCAAAACAACAAACAATTCCATTTAAAAAATGGGCAGAGGACTTGAATAGACATTTCTCCAAAGAGGAGATACAGATGGTCATTAAACATACGAAACAATGATCAATGTTACTAATCATCAGAGAAATGCAAATAAAAACCACAATGAGATACCACCTCACTCTTGTCAAAATGATTATCATCAATAAATCAACAAACAAGTGTTGGCAAGGAGGTAAAAAAAGGAAACCTCTGTGCACTGTTCGTGGGATTGCAAATTGGTGCATTCACTATGGAAAACAATATGGAGGTTCCTTAAAATATTAAAAATAGAACTACCTTATGATCCATCATACCACTTCTGCATGTTTATTTAAAGAAATCCAAAACACTAATTCAAAAAGATATAAACACCCCTATGTTTACTGCAGCACTATTTATAATAGCCAAGATAAGGAAACACCAAAATACCTATCAATAGGCTATTGAATAAAGACATTGTGGTACATATATACAATGGAGTAGTATTATTCTGTCATAAAAAAGAATGAAATCTTACTATTTGCAACAACATAGATGAAACTAGAGGATATTTTGCAAGTGAAATATGTCAGACTGATAAAAAGAAATACCATATGATTTTACTCATATGTGGAATCTAAAGGACAGAATAAATGAACAAACAAAACAGAACTGTAGACTCATAGACACAGAGAACAAACTGATGGTTGCTAGATGGGAAGGAGGCTAGGAAATGGGTGAGAAAGGTAAAGGGATTATGAATTACAAATTGTTAGTCTCAAAATAGTCATGGGGATGTGAAATATAGTATGAGGAATATGGTCAATAATGGAAAAACTATCATATAGACACTAAACTTAATGGGAGGATCATTTCATAAATTACGTAAATGTTTAACCATTGCATTGTACACCTGAAACTAATATAAAATAATATTGAATGTCAACTATAATTTAAATATATATATTTAATGTGTGTATAATCACAAGATATAGAGTACAGCATAGAAAATACTGTCTATGATATTATAATAGCTATGTAAGGTGTCAGATAAGTTGTGGACTTCTTGAGGTCATCACTTTGTGAGATGTATAAATGTCTATTATGTTGTTTTTGCACACTTGAAAACACATAATAAAAACACGGCATCATACCAAAAAAATCTAAAATAAAACACCAAATTATTATATTGTTTCCTTCTAAGATGGCAGGGGCAAAAAATGTTAAATCATCAAGACCAGAAAACAAAAGCACAAATGATTACAATTATTTTGATCACTAAGTAAGTCTTTGAAGAAAGTAAGTAAACATATTGCTTTTTAGTACATAGTGGTAGGCATCAAAACATTTAAGATAGGTAAAGATTACCTACAACATTGTTGCTAGATTGTAATAAAAGCATGTTTCAAAACAGATTCTGTCACACAGAAATATTGAATAAATAAACATTTATCTGTGACCAAGCACAGGACAGTTATTAAAACCTCTTGTCTCGGGAAGCCGGGATAGCTCAGCAGTTAAGAGCCTGCCTCACAATCTCAAGGGGCCCACGTGACCCCATATGCTGAACTGCAGAGCAACTGGTAAACACCAGGTTGGCAAGACAATGAAGGTTCTCATCTCCCATGCAGGAGGCCCCCATTTGGTACCTCCCCCTCATGGCCCCACATCCATCTGTGTGAAATGAAACCATGTCACAACTAATGATGTACAACTATGGAGACTGTTCTGGATCCTCCCCACCCCACCCCCTCTCTCTCTCTCACACACACACACACACACACACACACCTTCTCTCAAATAATAAAAATAAATCTGAAAAAGGAAACACAAAAACAATAAAACCTCTTCTGTAAGCTCTATGAAATCCCGCATCAACTAATCAACTACCACCCTACAGGAAAAAAGCTCACCTGAAGCAGATGCAACAAATTTTCAGTGCCAACAACCTGTTACACTGACAATAGGCATCCAAATTGTCTACTAACAGTGGGATACGACACAGGATTGCAGCTCTAACTATACAGGTCATAGATCTTCCTAGTTCTTGTACCTGGTCATGCAGGGATAGTGTCTCTACACGATTTTAGGCCATTTATAGATCTTGAAGGTCTTTAATTTCTCTAGCTTACATGGAGTTCAAGTCTTGTTCCTGTCTGGCCCCCAATCAATCAACCAAGCTATTTGCCATTGCCCAGGAATCTATGTATACCTCTGATGACTTCTCCACACAAGTGATCAACAAAAAATATCACTTGCAGCTCTGCTCACTGGGAGGATTTCTTTTACCACTGTCCTAAAGTCCAATCCTAAGCAGGGCTATAGTGTAGCAGCAATCTTTTTATGGCTAGCACCAAAATATTATAATAAACCACCTGTAAACTAGACCTGATTTTTTTTCCTTTCCTGCCAGCTAATGATAGGAATCCTCCCTACCACCCCACTCCACTCCCATTAAGCCACAGGTTTAAGTTGGGCATAGGCATTACTGTCACAGAGGCTGTTTCCTTGAGATTCTGGGACACCTGTTTATATAATATACAGCTCGTTCGAGCCTGCTCGAACTGATCTCAAATGTAGCTTTACCTTCTGAGCTTATAATGTGGTAAATTGGATAATACCAGCTCATGACAGTCAGCTCTGGTCCCCTACGCACTTGGTGTTGTTTCTAGTTAGAAAACCAGTCACTGTCTACTTGGGCCTGGTAGCCCACCGGGAGTTGTATTTCAAATGGCAAGTAGTTCTCTGCTGCAGAATGGCATTGCTTCAGAACTGTAAGGGACTTCCTGTGGATACTTCCAATAACACCAGTTCTGCTGGGTAAAATGGCCTGCTGGAAGGGTAGCTTGGACCTTCTGCAGAACCCTCTCTTGCTCTGAGCCCTACTTAAAACTGATAACTTTCTGAGTCACCCAATAAATGAGCCCAAATAGTTTTCCCAAGTGAGGTGTGTGATACGTCTCACCAATCCAGAGTCTCACCAAGTGCCTTGTCTTTCTGTTTGTTTTTTTAAAACTGGTAGAGGATGCAAGGTGCAACCACATCCCCTTTTTCTTAGAGGGGATTTCCCTTCTTTCCCTAAACCATTAGATCCATAAAATAGTTACCAAAGTGTCAGATTCTTGCATCTTCTTGATGTTTACTTCTCATCCTCAGCCACACCTGTATTTCACTAAGGCATTTAGAATTCTTGCAAGTTTATACTCACCAGGTCTGATTCACATGAGATTATCAATAGAGTGGACAAGTATGCTGGTTTGTAAAATGTCAAGATAATCAGTGTTCCCATAAATTACATTACGACCGAGAATAGAAGAGCGCAAGAAATTACTGGTATATTTGTAAACAGCTTTTTATTCTTCTTACTGATGGCCATTAAGAGAAATTTATTTGCCAGAATAAGTGCCAAGAGAGGAGCTAATTTACTCCAAAAAGGTATGTATGTACTTGTATGTTTGTGTGTTTGACAGTCATTGCAATTGGCTACCATTTGTGTACTTTGTACTAACCCAGAAATCTGCCATAATACATCTGGGCTGTACAGGAACCACATGAGAAATCGAACCGGGGGGAAGCCGGGATGGCTCAGTGGGTTGGGCGCTCACTTTGCAGCGCCGGGGACCGAGGAT
>PVKE010032696.1:0-18329 GCA_004027555.1 Craseonycteris thonglongyai
GTAAAGTCATGAAAGCAGCCTTTCATTTCAGGGTTACCTTTTCACGTATGTACTTTATCCATGAAGTCACTTTTCCTTTTGCTATATCAGACCTACAGGTGGTGCCTATTAACCAAACTCTTATTTGAAGGGCAACTCACAGTAACGGGATGGCTGAAAGACAGGCTGAATTATGCTCACAAGACCCAAGAGACCTGCAACACTTATGTGTTAATTTAAGCACTTTTTCGAAAACCCTCAGACATTTCACTAAAAGTCATTACCAGCTGAGAACCTACACTGGCTGTTGGAAGTGAATTTAATTCAATCTTGGAAAACAAGCTGTGCTAGAAGCACCATGGACTGACCTGTTGTTTGCTTTTGTTTTCTGTAGCTGTTCATCCTGCCTCGCATACCACTCTTCCAGCTCCTTTATTGCTTTTTCTTTCCACTCTGCTTCTTGTTTCCGAGAATTGGCATCTTTGAAGGGAAGGAAAAGAAATACAAATGAAAAACACAAATTCAAGTTCATTTCATCAGTCTATTTTGGTCTTATTAAGCTTATGCTGTGTGCAGGTGCACATGCAAGTGTGCGTGCTGGAGGAAGAATAGAACAGAAAATAAAATCCTATTATCTTCTGTAAATTTTTCCCATTTAAACATCCAGCTCTTGATCTCTGATTCTATTCAGTGTTTCACCACATTGTAGTCCAGTCCACGGACATCTTAGTGGATTACTAGTTTAGTATTTGTTTGGGGATGGTGGTAGAAATACTAACTTTTAACAGAAAAAAAAAAAAAAGCCTTTTGGGGCACCAACTGGGGGGAAAAGCAATTACAAATTACAAATGATTCTTTAATAATGCTACCAACATTAGTTCAAAGTAGATAATCTTTTAACAAAATTTCACACCCCAGGTTGACAATGGTTGTATAAAACACAAGGTGACACTCTCTTAAATATGGTAGGAGCACTTCTATGAAGCAAGGAGCTACTAGGAAAATTACCAGAGGCAGAGAAGAGTCAGGAACAGTAGAATATAGATACTAAGAGTCGAGAGGGACCACAAAATATCTATTCCTACTTAGACTGCAGAGTGAGTTTGTGGCAGAGCTGGACAGAACTAAAATAGAAACGGCAATGGAGAGAACTGCAAAGGGTAAGGGAATCACTTATTAACAGTTATCCACAAGATTCTAGAAGAGAGAAAATGCACACCTAGCAGGAAGTTTCTCAGGACTGAATATGGGTTTTTCTAAGACATTTAGCTAAAGAGACATATGTCAGTAGATAGTGTGAAAGAAATACAGGTCATAGCTACTGCTACAGCTGACACTTGGAACATGTTCTTAGGAAATCCTCCCTGGATTTTGCAGGTGTCTCATTTAATCTTTACAGTCCTAAGAAGGTAAATTCTAGTCTAATGTTCAGAAGTGAGAAAACCTACAGCTCAGAAAGTCTGAGAATCCTCCATAAGGTTACATTAAGTGGCAAAGCCAAGATTCAAACCCAGGTGCCACTCTAAAGCTCACACGTTCTTACTTCATTATGCTGTTTCCAGGGTGGGATGGAAAGGGAAGCAAGCCTAGAAATAAATACAAGATGTGACTAGAGGACGGTTACCATTGATCCAGACTAGAATTTAGATAGTGCAGAGCCAGAGTCTGTAATTAGTGTCCTCGGTGGGGAGAGGAGAAAGCAATGGTGACAGCCAAATAACCACTTGAAGGAAGAAATGAAGAATTTGAGGGCATTTTTATGGCCTCTGCAAGAAATGGCTTGTAGGAACCTGCAGAAAGCAATCCATAACTATGAGAAAGAGCCTAAGGAGCTGGAAGCTCCCCCCGACCACCACCACAGTTCCAGATTATAAAAGAACTTCTTACCCTATTATCTAATTTATCAGAAGGTGACCTATTGACCTTATTGCTCATAAGAATTATTTTACTCAGATTTTCCACTGATGACTCAAGTATAGAGTAAACTTCTGATACAGGTCTGTCGTGGCATTGAATGTACACAGAACAGTGCATTGAGTGTACACAGAACAGTGCAGGGAGATACACTGTGGGCTGATGGTGCCACATGGACAAGAAACTGAAAAACACCAAAGTTAAAATGTAAGGTCTCCTTTTCAAAAGTGGCAAAATTACTTCCAAAAAATTACTTTTTGGTTGAAGAGTATTTTCTTTGAATGTAGTCTGATAATATTTAAAATGTTATGATATAGTAAGAACAAAATACCATGGAAGTTTATCTTTAAAACTGTGACCATCTGCACAAACTGTAGTTATTGCATAAAACAGTCCCTTTAAACTGTCTTCTTGCTTTTACAGACTTATGAAGTAACATTGGCAATAAGAATTTAGAATTCTTAAACGCTTAGCTTGATGAAACAAAGATCCCAGCTGTAATACAATCTGTGGATCTGGAAGGGAGAAGCGGGGAGGTACAAAGAGTCCCTCACACAGCAGGGCACACTGGCAGCTGTCTTCTTGAGAACAGCCAGTAGCTAAGCTGAAAACCACTGACACTGGTTCTCTATTCTTAGCATCCTGTGCTTTCTCACAGTTCTTGAAAGGAATAAAGGTGAAGAAACACCTAGTTGTTATGGACAAATTTAATTTGATTGAATCAGAATGCAAGGCCAAATGTTTGACTTCCCTCGGGAGGGTCTCTTAAGTAAAACATATTTCATAAGATATTCCCAAAACGTCTAATGTGATAATTGAAAAAGAAAATGCAATTTTTCCAAATACCCAAGTGTACTTTCTCCATGGAGGAGACAACTTTGCTAAACTTTGGAGAAAGAGAAAGATAAATTTGGAGCTCTGTAACATGAAAACTTAGTAGTACTATTACCAGCTAAATCTTGCCTCTAAGCCTACTAAAAAGAGATATACAAAGAACACGTAAGGACCAAAGCTGCTAAGCTCCATGAAGACCTATTTTCACCTTTCTAAAGCAGCACTACCCTGTACAGTAGCTACTAGCCATATGCGGCTATTTAAATTCATTAAAATTAAATTTAAAATTCAGTTTCTCAATCATACCAGGCACACTTCAAGTGCTTACTAGCTACACATAGCTAGGGACTACCATATTGAAAAGCATAGATACAGAATATTTCCATCATCATATACACAGATACTGGATGATGCTACAAAGGTTCAAATAAGTATGCCCTGTGTTCTCAATGTCACATAAATTAGGCTAGAGAGACAACAGATTTGATACTAACTGGCTGTGTTATCTGAGTTATGTTCCTTCCTATTTCTAGCTGTTAAATGCCCCTTCTGAAAAATAGAGAAGTCATATTTTTACTTGTTCAGTGGTTCCCAAGAAGGAATAATAATGCTGATATCGCAGTTACATTGAACATCATTATTTCTAGATGTACAAAGTATTTAGGCATGAAGTATGTAATGTTTATCTTAAAAGTGGATCAGAAAAAAAGTTACATGTGTGTATAAAACATACATACAAGGGGGGAACCAAAAGAAAAACCTGGAATTATGTTCCAGAGGGCAGGCCCCTTGCCCCTTGTAGTACAGGCTTCCCCTACCAGGTGAGTGTTCTAGGAACCCATCTGCATCCGTGTATCAGCTGGTGTTGTGAGAGGCTGTGAGAGGCTGTGAGAGGCTTCAATGAATTTTTTTTGGAGACTCTTTCGATGCATTTGCCCATTTCATGATGGGTGATTTACATAACAACATGCAGCATGACACCACATCTGCATACACCATGCTGAGTGTTCAGCAGTTTTTGACTAAAAATGGCATGACCCCCATGCCCCACCCTCCTTATTCACTGATCTCACTATGAGCAACTATTTTGTTTCCCTGGATAAAAAAAGTCCTCAGCGGGAAACATTTTGCCGATGTGGAAGTGATGAACAAAAAACGGCAGAAGCACTAAAAGACATCAAAATCGATGCGTCCAAAAACCGTTTTAAGTAGCAGAAAAAGTGTTGCAACAGATACATCACATCAGAGAATACTCTGAAGGTGACTGACATATAAACATGTAAGAATAAATACAATTTTTTATAAATAAATTTATTTATAAATAAATTCAAGGATTGAGTCCCGGCACTGGCCCATGCAGACCCATATGCTGAACTGGGGTGTGCCCCGGCCCAGTTCCTGCCCTGCGTGGCCCTGTGCCCACCTGTGTGGAATGAAACTATGTCGAAAACTAATGATGTACAACTATGAAGACTGCTCTGGGCCCTCCCCCTTCTTTGTCTCTCTGTCTCCCTCAACAATAAAAATAAATCTTAAAAAAAAAAAGTTGGGGAAGCCGGGATGGCTCAGTGGGTTAGGCGCTCACTTTGCAGCCCTGGGGACCAAGGATCGAATACCGGCTCCGGCCCAGGCCCATGTGGACCCATATGCTGAACTGGGCAGTGCCCCCAGTTCAGTTCTCACCGGAGCGAGACCCTGGCCCAGTTCCTGCCCTGTGCAGCCCCAAGCCCACCTGTGGAATGAAACTATGTGGAAAAACCGATGATGTGCAATTATGAAGACTGTTCTGGGCCCTCCCCCTCCTCTCTGTCTCTGACTCTGTATCTCTCTCTCTCTCTCTCTCTCTGTCAAAAACAATAAATAAATCTTTAAAAAAAATTTTTTTTAAAGTTGAGAAAAGAATAACCCATGGATAACATACCTGTCTGACTTGCATATACAGATATCAAGCCTCTTCTGATCTTGATTGACCACTGTATAAGAGGGACACAGCTTTTCACCAAATGCCAGGCTGGATGACAGGCACTGATGTTGGGCTCGGGCTGCCCAGCAAGACAGTATTACTTGTACACTAAATGCATATGGCTGAAAGGACAGGTATGGGCTCTAAAGCAGGGCAGACTTAAGCTGAAATTCTGACTCCTAACGCTTCTTAGCTTTGTGATTCAAAAACTTATTCTACCTATGCGTTTCACTTTTCACATCCATAAAAATGTAAAAACTTACCTTCCAGAGATATTTGGGTATGTTTCCTAACATACCTCACATTTTCCTCTTAAGTGTTACCTTAAATTCAGCCTTCAAATGATATATGGACTGTGAAGCCTCACATGTATATAACACCAACTTTACAAAGCGTTCTCATGGCTACCATCTCAGAATACCCTTGGGGTTGGTAACACTGATCTTACTCCACAGATAAAGAAACAGACTCTGCAAAGTGTGGGCAACCAAGTGCCCACAGCTGGTAAGAGTTAAGGCTGGGCCTTAAATCCAGCCTTGTACTCCAAGTCAGCTCCTTTCCACAGCACCACTCTGCTCTTCCTGAGGAGAGGACACATGTGTGGCTCTCTGGGCTGCCCTCGTCCTTGCACAATTGTCTGTGATTAAGCATCTCCACGTGGGTAACCTTGTGACCTTCAGGTTGAGAAAGATAACTTCCCAAAGACTAGAAAAGAACATTTTGGCTAATTCAAGTTAAAAGGGGATAAAAGTAGAGTCAAGATCAATTATTCCACTGAAAACAGACACCCAAAGACAGAAAGGGATTCCTTACCAAGAGCTTCTAAGCGTTCCGTTTGCTCCTCTCTCCATTTACGGATACTTTCGGGCTCTGATTGCAATCGATCCACTTGTGAAATAGCTGCGTAACTGTCTGTTGGACCATTACTCTCCTTAACACAAAACACAATGTATTCTATCAGTACCAAAAACTCCTTCCTGAAATGCACTTCATGTTAGAACCCCTGGTTATGTACAGCACTGACAGTTGTTGTAAAATGTTAAAGGATTACCTTCAAAGCAATAACAACCTTACATGCTATTGTGGAACTTTCAACATTACTGCACTTAACCTTTACAATCCATGAGAGGCAGAGGAGTTGTTATTCTATCTGTTAATAAATGGGACACGGTGAGAGATAGGAAAGTTGGGGAGGTGAATAATGACTTACTAGGAAACAGTGTCATCAGTTTGGGTTTCCTGACATGACAGAGATTATATGATATTTTCAAAGTAACAAAGTTAAGTACACAGTAGGGTAAGGTCTAGAACCTAAGACCTAAATGCTATTATACAACACAGGAAATAGAAAAAGGTCACTTAGTACCACCTAACCAAAACAGAGTGAATTCTAAGAGAGTCCAAAAGAAAATGTATAGTTTCTGCAGCCACATCAAGGAAAAGAGAAAAGAGCCAGGCAATTATGGGTTACAAGTGTGTGTGAGTATGGGTGGGATGGAAAGTGGACTCTTCTTTATGGGGGGTTAGGTTTGGGAACTAATAAAGAAATTGATAAAGGGTTCAAATAAGATTTATAGTCTTTAGAGAGTTATTTTACCTGTTGAATTAGGGGATATTACCAATTTAATATGACCAGAATATAAACAAGTATGGAAAGACTGAAAATACTAGTAGCTAACTTATTAGCACTTTCCATGTGTCCGGCACATAAAAAGCTTTCTCCCCCACATACCTTACAAAGCAAGTTCTTATTCCCACTTCACAGGTGAGGCACAGAGAAATGACACACCAAATTCACAGCTGGGAAGGGATAAAGACAAGATCTTCCTGTTTCTGTCTCACTCGAAAGGCCTAATTCTGAACCAGGGACTGGAAACTACAATCTAGGCTGGCCACCTGTTTTTATAAAATTAAATTTTACTAGAATACAGGTACGCCCGTTCCTTTATGTTCTGTCTATGGATACTTTCATGCTATAGCAAAGAGTAGTTTGACTGAGACCTTAAGACCCGCAAAGCTTAATATGTTTACTATCTGCCCCTTTACAAAAAAGTTCACCTCTGGTTTAAACTGATTAGACTAATCTCATCCTTCTTGCCAGTTAACTGGTTGAGGGATGGGCAGAAAACCAGGCATCACGATATTTCCCCCAGGCGCCAGGGACTACCTGGGTGGTCCAGAGGGAAATGCAGGATTTTAGGGGGAAGATTAGACCTTTGTGTTGTTCCAGACAGTACAGCATGTACATGTGAGGCTTGAAGTGCTGCAGACAGTTCGCCACCATGAGACGAGCCTGCGGATGACACTGCATGCTCAGCAGGCAGAGCCAGGGTCCTAGAGGACCTGAGGCAGCGTTCTGGTGTGAGGACACCTAACCTATCTCAAGGCTCTTTCAACTATATAAACTAGTAAGTTCTCTACATTTAAGTCAACGCAAGTTGGAGTGGCAACCAAAGGCTTAATAATACAGAAGAAAAACAATGGTATTTATCACAAATACCAGCCCCTCTACCCCCAATACAACCTAAAAGGTTCAAATAGCTGGCCCCAACACATACTGCCTTTTATTACTTGTCTACTGATTTAACCTGTGTGCCTCAGTTACTCATCTGTAATACAGAGATAACAACAATACAGATCTCTCGGGTTACTGCGAGAATTAAATAAGACTAAGTCAAACAGTGCTTGAAATAGCACATGGCAGATTAAGAGTTTAAATTTGCCACCATCATCACCATCACAAAGGGTCACTTCTTTTGAGAATAAAGCTGTTCACACTAGGACCAGGTCAATAACACTAAAAGAATGTTCTATTAGTCCTCACTTCTCTTCAAATCCTTCTACTTCGGCAAGTAACATACCAGGTACTAATACATCCAGGAAAGTCAAGGGAGTGAGGTCCTTTCTAGGTCAGTCAATTCAAATTACAGGAAAGACTCACAACCACTACCATTTAAAATAATCAGAGTACTCTGTACCTGGTAATATTCGCCATTCATCACTCCATCAACAGCATCTGTAAGACATAAAATTGCAGTCTGTCAATCACAGCTGGTCAAATGCTAGGTCAAAGGTTACAGAGTATAATATAATATTATATGTTGTAGGTCCTATAAGTTATTCAATGCTATTCCTGTTTCAGGTACTAGATATAACAACTTTTTATTTAAGGCAACCAAGATGTGCTTATGCAAAATGACTTCACCAAAATGTGCACAAATCTGTCCCCAGTTTCCAAGCCCCAAAGCTTTGAGATTCTGCTTTCTGGCTTAGAGAAAAACACATGGATTCATGGTAGAAGAGTCTCACAGAACAAGGGTTTCTCTACGAAAGTTTGGGAGAAGGCAAAGAAAATGTATGGCCTGGAATCATGCACAATGAGCAGAGATACGCAGGTTCCTATTCAAACCAAGCTTTCTCAGGGGTCAGGACTATCCTGTGGCCGGTGCAGGTTTGGCACCTAAGGGTCTACAGTTGCAACTTCTTGCTAATTCCTATAGTCCACTTGGAATTTTTCCAGAACAGCAAGATTTGGACATAGTAAATTAAATCAGTGTTTTCAAAGATGCAAGCTAAAAAAAAATTCAAAGTGAGGCATACAATCCTGTCTTACTGACACAACTATTCACAATTAAATGAGAAAGTCCATCTCAGCAATATGAAAAATGTCTAAGACCAGAGACTATCAATTCATATGGTATAAAATGGTGGTCCACAGGCTGACATATTTAAAATACAACTAAGTTAGGAGATCTTACAGAATCAGGATTTCAAGGTTGTTTTGGGGGTGGGGCGCGGGTGGGTGGGCAGACAGAGACTTGGCAGTACTACTTCTGCATTCCTAAACTGACAATCACAAAACAAGGGCCGTCTTTACGTGTAGCGTGCTTTAGTCCAGTGGTTTTCAACCTCCAACCGAATCTGGTCCTCCAGAAATTTCCAGCCAGTCCGTGAAAAAGTTTAAATCACACTGAATTAAGTTTATTCTTCTCTTATAAACACATTCTGAGAATATGAAAATATTTCACAGAACAGCAGGAAATTTCTGGTGGACTGCACCTGGTTCGCTGACTGCCAGTTGAAAACCATGGCTCTAGTCAACCTGCCAGTCCCCACTGGCCCCACCATTCTGTTTCACTGATCCAGTGACCTGACTGGGCCAATAAGCATGCGTTTCTAACTGCTGCCCTAACCCAACAGCCCTCACCAAGAGGCCGTGTTAGATGTACAGGGCTGCACATCATTCCTCTGGAGTGACTGCTCTGCCCTCCCTCAAAGCCTCAATATAGGCACCATAACAACTGCGCTTCCATCTACAGAATCTGTATTCTGTATCTGTTGGTTGACCCACATTTCTACCTATATAGGACTTTCATTTTTGTGTCCAATTTTTTCAAACTGCAATGACATCTTATTGCATGGGGTGGAAGACTGAAGATGAGAGAAGAGATGGTGAACCTAAATGATACAAGAACCCAAATAGAAAGAATGCCAAACTACTAGTGAGGCCACCAAAAGGAGGCCTCAGAGGGCAGTACATGGAAATCGCACAAGTGTCCTAGAAGCTTGGGGCTGGGTGCTCTCAGATTCATTCTAAAATTCTTTTTTAAGATTTATTTTGGTGGGAAGCTGGGATGGCTCAGTGGGTTAAGCGCTCACTTTGCAGCGCTGGGGACCGGGGATCGAATCCCGGCCCCGGCCCGTGCGGAACCATATGCTGAACTGGGAGCTCCACCAGTTTAGTTCTCTCTCTGTCTCTGTCTCTGTATCTCTCTCTCTCCCTGTCAAAAATAAATAAATAAAAAATATATATATTTAAAAAAAAAGATTTATTTTGGGGGAAGCCCAGATGGCTCAGTGGGTTAAGCGCTCACTTTGCAGCACCAGCCTGTGCATGTGCTGAACTGGGGAGTTCCCCAGTTCAGTTCTCTCTCTGTCTCTGTATCTCTCTGTATCTCTCTCTCTGTCAAAAACAATAAAAAAAAAAAAAAGATTTATTTTTATTGTTTTTGACAAAGAGAGATAGAAAGAAGGGGGAGGGCCCAGAGCAGTCTCCATAGTTGTACGTCATTAGTTTTTTATATAGTTTCACTCCACAGGTGGGTAAGGATCTGTGCAGGGCAGGAACCAAACCAAGGGCCTCCTGCATGGAAGTCACGCCTTCCCACCCCCCCACCCCCCATGAACTGGGGGCCTCCTATATGAGCACGCCCAGGGCAGGAGCTGAACCGGGAGCCTCCCACGTGGGAAATTCGCCCCAGTGAGAACTGAACTGGGGGCACACTCCCAGTTCAGCATGTGGGTCTGCATGGGCCAGGGCCAGGATACCATTTGCAGACCCCAGGGTTGCAAGATAAGTGCTCAACCCACTAAGCCATTAAAGCATCATTCTTTCCTTTTAACAGACAAAGATTTCATCAAACAAAGCCTCTGGTCTTGGTTCCTAACTAATTACAGGCATACCTCATTTCATTTCATTTTCATTTTTTTTTTTGTTTGTCTGACAGAGACTGCGAGAAGGGGGAGGGCCCAGAGCAGTGTCCAAAGCCGCACATCATCACTTTTCGACATAGTTTCATTCCACACAGGTGGATGTGGGGCCTTGCAGGGCAAGAACTGGGCCAGGGGCCAACCACATGGGAATCACTCCCTGGGTAGGAACCAAAATGGGGGCCTCTCACAAGAGCAGCATGCCCCAGTTCAGCATATGGGTCTGTACAGGCCAGGACCGAACTCGATCCCCAGACCCCACATCACAAAGTGAGCACTTAACCCGTTGAGCAACCCCAGCATCCCTTTACTCAACTTTATTGTGCTTCACTTTACTGGGCCTCACAAATGTTGCATTTTTTACAAACTGAAAGCAAGACCCTACACTACTAGCAAAAAGATTATAATTCACTTTACTGCAATACTCCTTTTATTGTGGTGGCCTGGAACCAAACCCACAATATCTCTGAGGTATGCCTGTAAATCCAATTTTAACTGCCCATTTTCCAAATCAACCCTAACATTTTATCCATTCTTTTGGTTCTCTTGCTTCTTCCAATTACCCTCCTCTTGGCTTTGCAGTATTGAAAACTTTTATAGGTCATTTTCCAGGCATGTTGCCTTGATACCAAGACATTCTGTTTTTAAAGAAAACTAAAGACAGAAGAAAATGCCATGTAATCTCCTCACTCAGCCCACTGGTCTCTATCCTATCAGTTTATATAATTCATGTATGTAAAATTTCTTTCAGCAAAACTGGACTGTGACAACATATGCTTTTAGTAATCCATTCATCTAGCATTAAACTCTCAACTTTATTAGCATGAAGACAGCTACTTCTTATCCCTTCCAATGTACCAGGCACAGTTTTAAACATTTTATATACATTATGTTCTAATATTCACAACAAACCTATATGTATCAGCACTTCACAAATGACCTCAGAATATGCGTAGGGATCCTTAAAGTGAACAGGTATTCTTCATGGGGCAAATAATTGACAACAATGTTTTCAACTTATTCTTTATGTTTAAGATATATAAAAATATATATTAAATGCATATATTGAGATAATCAGCCTTTTAAAAGTGGTATGATACCTGAGCAAGTCAAAAATCACAAGAAAAATCATCTGATAATTTGACACATGAATACAAACTACAGAATCTCACTTACCAATCCACCTCAGCTTTGTTTCGATTGCTAGTTATGTATCATAATTATTTCAACACATTTCTTATACTTTTCTTACATTTCCCTGATTGTCTTACTATGCTTTATTTATGATAATAAAAATGAGAGTTTCTCATAAGTTTCTGTCACTGACATTTTCTTTTAAGTTATTTGTGTACCACCCACACATGTAATTTTTTAAGTACTCTATAAAGCAAGCTTGTTCAACCTGTGGCCCACAACCTTTGAATGCAGCCCAACACAAATTTGTAAACTTTCTTAAAACAGAGATTATTTTTTTTTTTTTACCTCATCAGCTATTGTTAGTGTTAGCATATTTGATGTGTGGCCCAAGACAATTCTTCTTGCAATGTGGCCCAGGGAAACCAAAAAGATGGACACCCTTGCTATAAAGATTTAGAAATACAAAGTTTACCAAAAAACTAATAAAAGTATTTGCAGCAAACATATGCAATTGCTCCTCAGTAATAAAGTCTTTGATATAGAATTGCTGGGTCACAGGATATATGAGGGCTGTCCAGAAAGTATCCAGCCGCGTAACTCTTCTAATTTTAGTGACAATGGCTGATTTCTGGACAGCCCTCATATACTTTAAAGACTTCTAAACACCAACTACCTGCCCGCTTTTGGCCTGCCATTTATTTATATTACTATCAACAGCACAATATTACTATCATCAGCATTAGTGTCCCATTTCTCAGACCTTCCTTGACACAAAAGACTGAGTTTTACCGTGTTTTTAAATTTCTGAAAAAAAAAAAATTTTTGCTAATTTGACAGCAGGAAAAAAAACTTAGGGTGGCTTTGTTATACCAATTGTATTTTCTGTGAGGTAATCACTTACCTGACATTTAATTTTCTTTATTGAAATGTCAGTTTTGCCCATTTTCTGCTATCTTTTGATCTATAAGTATTCCCTCTATTAATTATTCAAACTCTCATACTGCAAGAATTTCCCCACTGACTTTGTACATGGTTGATATTTAACACCTAGAACTACTTAACTTGTATGTAGACACTGTCAATTTGTCCTTTATGATTCCTGTACCTGCTTTTATGCTGAAGGCATTTCCTACTGAGCTAAATTAAATATTCACTTTTCTTCTGGTACTTTAAAAAAAAAAAAAGGCCTCTCTTTGATCCACCTGAATTTATTTTTGTGTAATACAGAAAAGAGTGAGATTAATTTTAAATCCTAGAGCCTACAATGGCTAATCTGGCCAGGCCAACATTCTAGTTAATTAATATACAAGGCTGTCTGGAAAAAAATCCAGCCATAATTACCTGTATTTTTCACATTACATGGCTAGATACTTTCCGGACAACACTCGTATTACAGACAACACACCAAACTATCCAGTTTGTATATTCTAGCCCAGAGCCATTCTCAATAGGACTTTGATCACCAATCCATCACAAAACTAGAAGTAATTCTCATCCCATACCTCCTAAGTCATATGCTGCCTTATCCTTCAGATCTGAAGACTCACCCACTGGCAAATCCTTGAACTCAGTTACCATACCACTGTACTGACTGACATTCAACTGGTCAAAGGATGGTCTATTGCTATAGAAACATCTAAGGCACCCTTATTTACTAGGACAACTAAGTTAAGCAACCTGATGCTCCAAAAAAGAAACTGTCTTGGGCATGTCAGGAACTCCAGACAGAAACCAGGGTCAGAATACATTTCCAGAGATGAAAGACTGTGTCCCAAACCCACTTTCAACCTCTCATGTTCCACAACCACTGGAAGTCAAGCAGGCCTGGGTCTGAATTCCAGTGGAGCTGTGTATTAGCTTGCTTAGTATCACTGCTTAGTATCACTGCTTAACTGCCATGATCAGTTCTCATCTAAAATAGGATGACACTATAACAGCCTGTAGACTTACTGCATGGATCTGAAAGTATGAAGAGAACCTGGCCTCCTGGTTCAATGGACAGCACTACTAAATACCAGGCATAAGATTTCCTTGAACTTCTCTCCACCACTGCTCCAAGAAAATTACTCTCCTCCTGCAGAAATTTTTCCTTTAATTCACACACTTCTCTTCTTCCTTCTTCTCTAAGAAAGGACTTGTCAAAAATATGCCAAATACCATACTCTCTCAGTGGCTCCTTTATTGCCTCTTACTCTCCTCCCTCCTCAGCCCTCAGGATTGAAGGCTTTTCAACAGCTGTAGGACTAAGCTGCCTTTTCCTAACCACTTGTTCTTCAATCCTCCAGCTGGTTACCTCTCACATCGAAATATATGTTTCTTTCCACCTCTCTACCAACTGAGGGAGTCAACCAGGGCTCAGGCCTAATTCCTCTGTCCACCTCCTCTACAGACCTTCCCCCAAGGCTGAGGGGAGTTTAGATACATCCCTCAACCTCTGGGAAAGCCTCCTGGCTATAGATCTCTATAACATCCAATACAGAGCTCCCTCCTAAAATCTGTCTCCTCAACACCACCCCACCCCCACCCCCCTCAAAGCCTACTGGCCAGGGCTGTCCAATCTTCTGGCTTCCCTGGGCCATACTGGAAGAAGTGTCTGGGGCCACACATAAAATACACTAACACTAATGATAGCTGATGAGCTTAAAAAAAAAAAAAAAAAAATCTCACGTTTTAAGAAAGTTTATAAATTTGTGTTGGGCCACATTCAAAGCCATCCTGGGACACATGAAGCCCTTGGGCCACTGGTTGAACAAGCTTGCTATAGGCCCTATAGGCCTTGTAACACCCTTCTCTCTCTACTCCAAAGAAACAGTAGTAAGCTAGATACTGTGTGTATTAATAATAATATAGCAGGTATTGTGTGTAAGCACTTTACAGGTGCTCTCTAATGTAATCTTAGCAACTCTAGGTGGTGTATATTTGCATCTTTTACAGAGGAAAAAACAGAGGCAGGCCAGTGGCACTGGTGGTGGTTTACACAGCTGCCTGAGACCACAAAGCTAAACTCCCACTAAAGCAGTCTAGGACAGCACAGGGGGACAAAGACAGAGAGAAAGAAAAAAAGAGTGTCCAACTAGTTCTCTAATCCCCAAAGGAAGTGCTGACCACTACATTATTTCCAACTACACTGTCAGACATCAGGCTTTAAATGACTAAATGCTTAGTTCACTAATAAAGTCCTTCCTAGGAACCAAGTCAGCAATCATCCCTTCCTTCCCTCTGCTGAAGGCCTGATGCACAAGAAAACTCATGTGTCTAATTACTCTCTCCCTTTTACCTCTTCAAAGTGACAATCACCACAATCTACTGCTTCTTTCTGTACAAGACCCTTGGATTTCTGCCCATTCCCTTCTGAGTAATTCTATGTACCTGATACCCTGCTAGGCACTGGGGATACAACAGTGTGCAAGATTTATCACCTGTCCTTGAATCAGGACAGTACTCTAACTATACGTCCTCATTCTAACTCTGTCCTACCCAGGGCAGCCACAACTGCCTTTCAGAACTGACAACCTCTTATCCATCCACATGCCTGCTGAAACTGCAACAGAATACAGTAAAGTCGAAGGGTAGGGAAAGGCTCAGGTATTACCGGTAACTTGCCCCTTTTCTTAACCAAGTCATTTATCTGTAGGACTCAGTTTTCTATTAAACGAGGAGGTAAATGACGGGCCTAAAAAGTACATTTTATGATTCTTAGGCAAATGTTAAAGACCAGCCAAGAAATACAACAACCCTTATCACTTAAAGCCAACTAATCTCTCAGCCACAGCCCAGTTCAGTCCAACCTGCTTGCTATAAATTGCATTTTCAAGTATATTACATGTTTTATAATTTTCAGGTACATTACATATTCTTACTGAAGGACTGATTTGCTTAACAGGAAACATGGTATAGTATAAAAACTCAGAGGCTGCAAATTAGCAGTCTCCACCCCCAAAAAAGGTTCTGCTTGGCTGGTATAGTAATTTGAGATTTCTAAGTCTGAATGCTTTTACGAAGAGCTCTATTCTAGTGCACCTAAGCCTCAGTATCCAACACTATCTCACATTCAGCATGTTTCTCATTTATATTACCTGCCTAGCCCCTTAAGGTTTGAGTTTATGATAGAACTATAAACACTCCCATCTGCCCCACCAGTTCCCTATTCTCCTTAAGCCGTATCTCATTTCTTCTAGTTAATTTACTACTTCCCTATACTATTGAAACAATCTCTTCCACTCATCCTTTCCTCCCACCACAACTCTAATCACACGCAGATAAAAGGAATTCAAAGGTCAAACTGGCATTCCATCGTATCTGGTTTTGGTTTTTTTTTTTTTGCTTGAGTTTGGCTGGCGGAAAAAGGGCCACACTACATTCTCTATTCACCTTTATTAAGATTGGTCAAAGCTAATCTTAGATTCTGCTTAGACAACACTGCCTACCAAAACTGTTCCCAGAGGACGGAGATGTCGGGAGTCCTAGAGGTAATAAATACGTGGGATAAATGGTAAACCTCTTATCCCTCTTGGGCCTGAGTTTTTTTCTCCAGGACTAGCCCATCTTTCTTGAGACCCCTCGTCACTTCTTTCTTCCCCTAAACCCAACATTCTGTACACCTTAAGTGCTTAAATGCACCACTGCATTGCCATTTTTGTTTGTGTCTGAAAAACGACACTACTTTTCTGCCCTCCTTAATAACTGATACTTAATAACTCAAACTTGCCTGTAAGTCTGGCCAAATTGTGCCACTGCGGCTGTCCTTCAGGGACCAGGCGCACGGTACAAAAAGTGCTGAATGAAAAGTTCGAGGACTGAACTCACTCTGACTGTTACCTTTTCTCTTGCCTTTTTCGCTGCGCCCGCGCCCAGGAGCGCTCACACACACTCATAGAGCGGAGTAGGCGTCCCCAGCCTAGGTTTCTGCAGGACTGGGCCAAGGTCTCCTCCCCTCTCTGCACTCCTTAACCTCCCGGTTCAACAAGAACAAGAGTTACACTGAGCTCCCAGATCCAGTCTGGGCCGTTTCCGCATCCTTCTTCCCGCCCCAACCGCGCCCGCACGCTCACCCGGACCCCCCGGCGGCTCGCCGTGCGGCTGAGGCCCAGGGGCGCCGCCGTCCAGGATGGCGAAGGCCTCGTCGTTCTCGATGCCCGCAATCTCGCTCTCCTGCTGCGCCAAGAAGGCCGCAGCCGGGTCTTCTTCGCCGGCGCTAGCCACCCCGTTCCCCAGCGCGGGGCCGGCGGGGGCGCCGGCGGGGGCGCCGAACGGATCTAGCTCAGCCATGACGGGCAGTCCAACGGCACGGACACCGACGTCCAGAGACAAGCCAACCAACGTACAGACCCGGTGCCGCCAGCGGCCGCCGATGTCGAGACTTGGCTCGGAGGACAAGCTGGAGGGAGAAGGTAAGAGCGGAAACTCTGCCCTATATCCGGTTAGTGTAGGCGGTGTTAGAGAGCCGAAAAGATACCAACCAATCAGAGGACAGAAGCGGTTCGCAAGCTACCCAATCAGCAAGAGGAGGGGCGGGCGCCCGAGGAAAACCCGTGACTCGGGCAGCGCCGGGGGCGAGAATGGGGCGTCCTGTAAGCCGGACCGAGGTAGAAATAGCGCTCTATTTAAAGCAGCCTTTCCCTCCGGCCGTTGGCACTGCACCGACCCCGGACCGCCACCCTTGAAGGGAGGCTAGTGCTGAACCCGGAGCTTCAGTGACGTGAAGGCGGCGATGATTGGTTGATTACGGAAGTGGCAAGCTGCTTAGGCCTGCTGAACTTCAGTTTCCTCATTTGTAAAAGGGGAACGAGAAGTCCCCGCTCTTCCTTCCCAGGACTGTTGAGCGGACTGAAACCTTTCACGGTGATGTCCTGGCTTTATAAAAAAAGTTGTATTTGTTAAACTCATTCGCCTACCCTGGATTATTTTCTCTTTTAGAGCAGCATGACTTAAATGTGATTGATTCAAATCCACTCTTGATTTTTCTCCCCCAATATTACTTTTATAAAAGGTGAACACTCTCTTTTACAAAGCCCTTTTGCAACTAGTACGTCTTTTCAGAGCTAAACAGAAGTTTCTAAAGATTTATTTTTATTGTTTTTGACAGAGAGAGATAGAGTCAGAGACAGAGAGAAGGGGGAGGGCCCAGAACAGTCTCCATAGTTGCACATCACTGGTTTTTCCACATAGTTTCATTCCACAGGCGGGCTTGGGGCTGCACAGGGCAGGAACTGGGCCGGGGTCTCACCCCAGTGAGAAATGAACTGGGGGCACTCCCCAGTTCAGCATATGGGTGCACACAGGCTGGTGCTGGGATTCGATCCTCCGTCCCCGGGGCTGCAAAGTGAGCGCTTAACCCACTGAGCCATCCCGGCTTCCCCTAAACAGAAGTTTCTAGAACTGGAAAATTACAAAGGGATCACATAGTTCATAAAGAAACAGGCCTCTGTATGGGAAGGAATCAGTCAGTCACACAGCGAGTCAGTGGTCCAGAAGAAACCCAGGTTTCCCCCCCGGCCCTTTTTATAATGTTACTAGCCACAACCTCTTGTACATACACACCTTTTCCAGTTAGGTACAGCAGGAGCTTTCTTTAAAGTTCCTTCAGTATTTTAAATCAGGGGCATATTAACAACATTGCTAGTTACCTTTGTCTACACCAGGGGTTCCCAACCTTTTTATACCCTAGGGCGCATTCTGAAATATCAGTAGGGCAGCAGGCACCAGCTATTTCTACGGATATTTATTATTGAACAAGAATAAAAAATAATAAAAATAATTTTAAAATAATAAATTTATTGTACAAATTATATACACACAAACATATATACAAAACGTAATACAAAGTAAATAAAAAACACGTATAATAAAATCATTTAAAAAAACATAAAAGAAAACATAAAAAAAACAATCTGTCAGTGTGATCTTTGGCATTGCATTTCATTGGCCAGTGCCTCGTAATTAGGAGAGTATGACGACAACCCTGTTAGCAAACAATTATTAAGATGCTCATCGGTAAGTCGAGATCTATATC
>PVKE010032697.1:0-18320 GCA_004027555.1 Craseonycteris thonglongyai
GCATAGTTATTTCTATTTTACTTTTTGACAGATAGAGAGAGAGACAGAGACAGAGACAGTTAGAGAACCGAACTGTGGGAACTCCCCAGTTCAGCATGTGGGTCCTGCCTGGGCCGGAGCCGGGATTCGATCCTCGGTCCTCGTGGCCTCAAAGCGAGCGCTCAACCCGCTGAGCCGTCCCGGCTTTCCCCTATTTATTTATTTTTATTTTATTACTAATGGCGTTTTTTTCTTCAAGTCTCAATGCAAAATAAATAGTTTCACCTGCAAATTCTTTTAATTTTATTATGGGTTTTAAAAAAATAAGAAACTTATTTTACATCTTGTTTTATGAAGCTATCTTGTCTATGGGTTTCATGGTCTTAATGAGTACCATGTCAACATAACCAGCAGAGATAATGACAGTAAGATATATATGGTCTTTCTAAGTAAACATTGGTCTATTTGAAGCAGCCATTAAAAACTCCCCGATAGCATTTTTTCTGTGATGTAAATGTATATTTCACAATCATGACAGTATAAAATTTAAGGCCTTTTACCACATTAGTTGACAATAGTAATAGAATAAATTCTTCCATAGTTAATTATATATTTCATCACAATCCTTAAAATGTGTTTTCAAGTCTTCTTATATATCTCTCAGCCCAAAATTATGTTAATAAATTGTGAGTGCATTTGACAGTAAGCTAGCTAATTGTCATTTAACTTCACATTTCCCTAAAATAGAAATTTTACTGCCAAACACAACCTGATAAACTGAGCTAAGTGATTGAAAACACGATGCTAGTGCTTCATTAGCTTCACTCTAGTCAAACATAATTTCTAGTAAAATACTTTATACCATTTTTATATTATATATAACATGTATATAACATTTATTAATTAAAACTTAAGGCATACGACTGTAGTTAGAATTGAAATACAGTTTTAATATACATATAATGAGATGTTAGAAATAAAAAGTATAGTAGGAATTATGTTATTTCCTTTATTTTGCCTGGTTTATAGTCCTTTATATTTTGGATTTGAGTTAATTTTATATATATATATATATATATATATATATATATATAAAATTAACTCATGAACAATAGGCATCATTCATGATAAAAATTTACTCTGTGATTTAGTAGCGGATGCAGCACCCTGAAGACCTTGCAGTTGGAGGAAGTGTGTTTTCTTGGAGGAAAGCTGAGAATAAAGCCTCGGACAGCACAGAGTGAATTCAAAGAGATGAAGTGGCAGAGATGTCAGGGGAAGAAGATGCAGTATTTCCTAAACTACTGGAAGTCTGCCCATTCCTTTACTATAGTGGAGAAAAGGGTATAATCCATGTAAACATTTTAATTTAGGGAATACCTCTTCACATCTGAGGTTCAGAATGGTTAGAATTATTCTGAAGTAGAGGCTGAACTGGAGGAGAGGTAGTTTTGCAGGAAGATCAGTTTGGAGATAGCTCTAGTACTATTTTAATTCTTACGTCTGTAAGTGTTCTCTCTTAAGCCAATGTTTTGATTGTTTCTTTTATGCTTAAAAAATCTTTAGTGGTTTCTAAGTTTTCTTTCTTGTCAGTGTTTAATCTATACAGCTTTTATTGATATACTTATCAAGTGCAAGGCAAATTATATTAACCTTATGTTACAATCTCATGGAATTTGTGAGAATCCTGAAATATCCTAGTGAAATTATTTTGATTTAGATTTGTGTTTTTAAATACAGCAACTAGTATGAGTAGGAGATGATCTATCAAATACCCAGTTGTAAAATGGATAATATTTTCTAAAATGTATAGTAGGTTTAAATGTAATACTTAACAACTGGAAAACTGAAAAAAGATCATTATGATGATACAACATTTTAATTTGGCTCATGCATTCCTACTGATGATAGAATAAACTTAAAATCTGCTGATCTCTTCTAGAATGAAAATTTCTTATATGTTAACTCAGCATCCTTCAAGTAAAGGCTCAAACTTTCAAGATTTAGATCATTGCTTTATCCTTTTGAAATAAAGACACTGGATATCATATGAACCCTAATGGTGATGGGATGACACTGACTGGTCCATGTATAAATCCTTGCTCTCATTCATAAATATTAGCTGGTTTCAGTGGAAACATCAGATCTTGGTAACTGAGAAACATGTAGACATTGGCTGGTGTCCACAGGCAAAGTATGGCATGCTTTTCCAGCATGATCTATTTTCCACCTTTCTTATTTCTCTGTCACACTTTTTGCTGGATCTTCCATCTACTCTTGAGCTAACTCCTTAAGGCATATTTTCATTTTGCCTTACCATGATAACCCCATAGCAGGGTCCTAGATTTTTTTTTTTAACTCCCTTACACCTATCTGCTACCCAACACACATTCTTCAGCAAAGTGTAAAATTATGAACTTGTCGGATACATATTACTCTAGTGCTCTGCTGGATGTAGGTATGTCTTTATGGAGCTTACATTATTCCATAAGTTAATACTTAAGACTTCAGAATTAATTCCTTTAGCAAATGGAGTTCAACAAATTTATATAGATGTTTGTACTCTTTCTGCTAACCTCCATTCTCCATGAGAGTTTTTACATGAAGAGACAACTTAGACTTTGTATTCCTATTAGTTGGTGGTGGAGCTTTTCTTTTGTCATGTCTTGAGTTTTTACCAATCATGGCTTTTTACGAAGCTCTGTTAATTGAGTTCCAGATCTGCCTCTTGAGCTGAAAAAGTAATTATTCAAAATTCCTATTTCATAGTCTCTCTCACCATAGCATGACTCAAGACTAACATCTGGGTATGGGCGTTAAAAAATGTAATTTTCAGTCAAAGTTGTTCAAGAATGCTCCCAAAACAGAGGAATTCAAGGGACTCAAAGAATGAAGAAAGTACACAGTGTCAAGACTAATAGTAAGAAGAAACACAAATGTTTAAGATTTTCAAGGGGAAGCCGGGATGGCTCAGTGGGTTAAGCACTCACTTTGCAGCACCGGGGACCAGGGATCAAATCCTGGCCCTGGCCCCTGAGGAACCATATGCTGAACTGGGAGCTCCCCCAGTTCAGTTCTCTCTCTGTCTCTGTATCTCTCTCTGTATCTCTCTCTCTCTCTCTCTCTCTCTCTCTCTCTCTCTCTCTCTCTCTCTCTGTCAAAAATAAAAAAATAAAAAAATATATATTAAAAAAAAAAAGATTTTCAGACAGTATGGCTATTAAGTGAGCAATTGATCTCCCCAAGGAAGTATACATACTACCTTTCCTAAATAGACCTAAAATATATTATGTACTGATTTAATAGTGTTCAAGGTGCATTTATAGCTTTAATTTGATTGCTGAAAAATATGTAAGCCAGTAATATTTACTATCTTATTATCCCAACTAACTTTGAGTTAGCATTTTACTTTTAGTTAATGTGATTTCTCTCAAATATTTTAAATTATTATAATGTAAATTAATCAATAACGTTTTTGTCTATATTGTATAAATTTCTTGCATTTAAAATAGAGATATAGGGGAAGCCTGGATGGCTCAGTGGGTTAAGCACTCACTTTGCAGCGCCGGGGACCAGGGATCAAATCCTGGCCCCGGCCCCTGCGGAACCATATGCTGAACTGGGAGCTCCCCCAGTTCAGTTCTCTCTCTGTCTCTGTATCTCTCTCTCTCTCTCTTTTTCTCTCTGTCAAAAACAATAAGAAAAAAAATTAAAGTTTAGATATACAGTATAGATATAAAAATTGCATTGTTTTACGGTAGTACCTCATGGTGATTTAATATTTTCCCATTTCATAATCATTTGCACATGAATATTATGACAGAGTTTTACTCACATAAAAAGTTTTCACGGTCACATTTACTGTCTCTAGTGAAGGGGATTTTGTTATATCATGTAAGCATGAGCACATAACAAAAGTAATTGATTAAGTTGGTATATAATAAACAGAATTGAGTGTTTTTATGAATTCTGTTGACATGACAAATATGTTGAACAAGTAAATTTGGTTTTAGTAATGATTCAGTAATTACAAAATGACCTCCAAAGGGTTGCGCTCAAGAACAGCAGGTACAAGCAATCAAACATATTGTATATGATTGATTCCTTCATGTCAGTATGAAAAATGGGGTCTGAGGCAATAAGCCTTGTGGACCTTACTTACATTTGTTTTATGGGCAGTTTTACCATGCCATTTGAAAATGCATTTTGAAATTAAGATCCCTAAATATTTTAATTCAAATTCACAGATATCCAGAAATATCCAAAGGCAATTTAGGAAAAGTTTATTCCTAAAAGTTAAAGATATTATTAACTTTTGATTTTCCTGAAGTTTAGAGTTATGATATATGGTGATGAGTGGTCACACAGAGTCAATTTTGTGAACCCCAACTCTTCAAAAACACTGAGTGAAATAAATTTAAGCTGAATTATTTTATTTAATCATATAAGACTTTTTTAGCTTATTTTGGAGCTGCTACTTCTCAGGGTGTATTTTAGGAAACAATCCTATAAGGTATGATATAATTAGTTTAATCTGAGAATAAATTTACATTACTCAGTGTAGTCTTTTCTTTGGTTATTTAATTACCCAAAGTTTCAAATGAGGTAGGGAAATTGATAATGTTGTTTAATGAAGCTAAAATAGTTTTTAGATCGAAACCCTCATTTGAGATGTATTACGGCACATTTATTAATTTGCTCATTTACTCATCCATTCACTTTTTTTCAACAGAACTATTACTGACCACTTATTCTATACTAGACAATGTGCTAGACTCTGATTATATACATGCCCTGAATTCAAACCTTCCTTTATGGGAGTGGAAAGATGAATGAATATTGTATTAAAAAGAAAAAAAAATCTGAATTTTTTTATTTTTAATTTTTTTTGACAGAGAGAGACACACACACAGAGACAGAGAGAGAACTGAACTGAGGGAACTCCCCAGTTCATCATATGGGTCCTCACGGGCCGGGGCCGGGATTTGATCCTTGGCGCTGCAAAGTGAGCGCTTAACCCACTGAGCCATCCTGGCTTCCCCTGAAGTTTTAAAATTAAAAAATATAAGTTCACGTGGGAACTGAAAAAGAAAGCATTGTCCAAGAAAGCTTTCAAAATACCTAACACCAGACTTGAGTCTTAAAGCATCATGAATAGTTTTAGGTTAGAATGAAGATGAGATAACTGTGATTTAAACCATGTTAGTTTACTATGGCTGTGATCACTAAAATATTAAAATAGTACCGATTAGTACATAGCCACTCCTTCTAGCACCAGAGTGCCAGTACTACCTTTCTGACTCCTGAGCTGCCCTATCTTTCTCAGGACCCACTAGATTAAGGGTGTTCAACCTTTTGTTTCCCCTGGGCCACACTGGAAGAAGAAAATTGTCTTGGACCACACATAAAACACACTAACACTAATGATAGCTGTGAGCTAAAAAAAAAAAAAAGTAGATAAATCTCAATGCTTTAAGAAAGTTTACAAATTTGTGTTGGCTACATTCAAAGCTGTCTTGGGGCACACACAGCCTGCAGCCCACGATTGGACAAGCCTGCACTAGATTGTCCCATAATATAACAGCTAATAACTAGCAAAGTGGGGCATTTACTGGATAGAACCGTGACAAATATTCACAATTCAGTTTCTAGTCTCAACCAAGTATTTCTCAATATTCTCAGAATTACCCCAGACCTTCTGGTTTATGAAAAATTCAAAGTGAGCAGAAAGAAGTAAAAATTATTACTCTCTATTACTATTAGATGACTTAAAAATATGTACTGTTCACTTAAAATATAGCACATATCTGTATAAATAAAAAAATGAACAATATGAATTATCTACTGTATAAAAGCTAGAAAACAGATTCTGAATTTTACGGTTACCAGGTTTTATAATTTACAAATCCGTGAGGACATTGTCTGTGTGTTTTTATCTTTGCATCCCCTGAATTTACCATATTATACATGTCCAATAAATGTTGATAGAATAGTTGAATATTATACATTAATATGTATATGTCCTAATTTATAAAATATTTGCATATATACTATTTTATGTCATATTCACACTATCCCATCCACTGTATTACCTCTATTTTATCAAATAAAAAACAAAGATCTGGGACAATTATGCAGGCACCCCTTGCATGAGGACATCAGGCTAGTTAGCAAGTTGTAGCTGTTCCCCTCTGGCTAAGCCCTGGGCCTAATGCTGCATCACCAAGAGAAAGAGGCTTGTTTGTCTAATTCACTCAGATGTTCTATATGAGCTAACTGCAGCTCTGTCAAAAAAGTGTTAAGCCTAAGGTTTACACTACAAAATAATAGAACTAGGTCTTGACCCTTAGACACCTTTTTGCTTTTAAGATCTTTCTGATTTTACTATGAACTCCAGTCTTTGTTACCTTCAAATTTGCAAATTTTCAGAATTAAGTTCTAATGTTTAAAAAAGGTAAATTCATTAAGAATCAAATTTGGGGAAGCCGGGATGTCTCGGTGGGTTAGGCGCTCACTTTGCAGCCCTGGGGACCGAGGTTCAAATCCTGGCCCTGGCCTGTGTGGACCCATATGCTGAACTGGGGAATGTCCCCAGTTCAGTTCTCACCAGGGCGAGACCCCGGCCCAGTTACTGCACTGCAGCCCCAAGCCCACCTGTGGAAAGAAACTATGTGGAAAAAACCAATGATATGCAACTGTGGAGACTGTTCTGCGCCCTCCCCCTTCTCTCTGTCTCTGACACTGTATCTCTCTTTCTGTCAAAAACAATAAAAATAAATCTTAAAAAAAAAATCAAATTTGATGAATAAAATAATTAAAAATTAAATGTGACATGTCTATATAATATTGATACCAGTTATAAAATTAGTATACCGGTAACTGGTGTTATGTTCAATAGTGTCTGACAGAGAGTAAGCATTATATACAATTATAAAATATTAGCTGTTGTTACTATTATCAGCTGTAGCAGTAAAGAAGCATTATCAACCTTATTGTTGGACTAAAAATTATTTAGAAGGCAATTTCAAGGATATGGTGCATAATGGGTGTATTATTTGAAATAAGAATATCTGAATCTTTCATAGTAATTAGTTGGAGACTCATAGTTATTTGATTACATAATATAAGTGCTTGTTTGTTGATTAAAAAAAAAAAAGAATCTATTTAATACAGGTTTAAACGCAGTAATGAAAGTTATCCCCAGTAAAGCTATATCAAATGTTAACAGACACACATCTTACAAATTAACCAAGTGAGATATCAGCAACCCATACTCTTTACCTTATATGTGTGAGCAGGTTAAAAACAACCCCAAAATCTTCTGTTCTTATAGGCTTTTTTTAAATCTTTTAATTAGGTCAAGTATACAGACTGCTATTGGAAAACCCAAGAAGGAATCCGTAGCTATAAAACAGCTTAAAGTGAAAGAAGTATATTAGCCCTTATTAGGAAAGGCAATGATTTCATAATACTCAAGAACACTTTTGTTAGAAACGGTCACTTTAAAGCATATTATTGATCTAACAAGAAAACAACCCTGTTGCATTGGGTTATATTCCTTCATACATAAAATCTAACAAGTATTATGTACAGTTTCCATGACTAACATTAGCCTCCAGGTTTTGTGGTCATACACTTGTATTGAATTTTTAAACATATACTAAATTTTCTAATTTATCAATGTAACAAAGAACCAGTAAACTCTTACCCAACTAAGATGTTTAAGAAAGAAATGACAATAAAAATGAATATTAGAAAAATAGAGAAAGATACAGATTCCCAGGGATAAATTTTCTTAGCACAGATATTGTTCGGGAAAGAGCACTGGGCTAGAAGTAGGTAATTTTGGATACACACCTCATTCTGTGGACTTGAATGTATTCCTCAACATCTTGGGACTGCAAAGTCATTAGGTAGTGGAATAATTGACTTCCTTCCAGGTCTAAAATATTTCGGCTTAATTCTCAATGACAGTAACTCACAAAAGTTGTTCTAATGATAGCTCAGCTTTACAGTGGTAGGTATACACATAAATATGTGTATAATATATAAATGTATATAAAATTGTAAGTTTTCTTGTAGCCACATTAAAAATAAAAGGAACAGGGAAAGCTGGGATGGCTCAGCGAGTTAAGTGCTCAGTTTGTAGCCCCAGAGCCCGAGGATCGAATACTGGCCCTGACCCAGTCAGACCCATATGCTGAACTGGAGTGTGCTCCCAGTTCAGTTCTTGCCGGGACCTATGTGGGAGGCTATTGGCCCACTTCCTGCCTTGTGCAGCCCCGTGCCCTCCTGTGGAGTGAAACTATGTGGAAAACTAATGCTGTCAACTATGGAGACTGCTCTGGCCCTCCCCCTTCTTTCTGTCTCTCTCTCTCTCTGTCTCTCTCTGTCTCTCTCTGTCTCTCTCTCTCTCTCTCTCTCTCTCTCTCTCTCTCTCGCAAAAAAAAAAAAAAAATCTTTAAAAATAAAAGAAACAAATGAAATTAATTTTAATTATAGTATTTAACTAATATGCCCAAAATACTAACATTTCAACATTTAATCAATATAAAAATGTTAATGATATACTTTGCATGCTATTTTTCAATTAAGTCTCAAAAATCAAAGTATTTCCTACTTAAGCACAACATGTTGAAATTAGGTTTTCATTGGAAATAAAAGACTCTATAGACCAGAAGAATAATTAACTTATAATTAAAGTAATAATTAGTATTTTAATTTATTAGCAAATATTATTTATTTAGCTTTCATTGTAATTTTTATTGTTTGCCTAAAATTATTCAAATAAGCACATTATAATATTATATCAGCATATGCTACCAATGCATTCACTGCAATACTACATCTTACACAATGCAACAGTTAAAATAAAATGCAGTCTACCAAAACAATAAAGTTGCATTTAAAGGAAAAATATTTGGTAATGTCCATTTCTAAATTTAGATTAAAATGACTTATAGTGGAATAAAATAAAAAATTTTGTTCTTCATAGTCAATAAAGAGGCTGGTGGTTACCATATTAGACTGGGAAGCCTCAGCCAGTACAGCGAAGAGCCCACTTGTGGCAGCTAAGTTAGTGCTCCCCAATTATAAGAAAGGACATCTTCAAAATTATAATACATAAACTGAAAGAATAGGGTATAGTGTCATTTTTTCTAGTTGTTTCTCAGCTTTTTGCTGTTGTTCGCTAACACTTTATGATTTATCTTTTCCCTCCCTCCCTCCTCTTTCTCTCTCTTTGTTTGTTTGTTTGTTTGTTTCTTCTTTCTTTGTAAGAGAAATTAGCATAGGCACTAATATTAAACTGAAGATCTAAAATTATGTATTGGATTTATGTCTATATCTTTTAAGACAATGTGATTTTGCAATAAATGACCCAATATTTTAAGCCTTTTTCTGCATTGTTCAATAACTCTTTTATTTGCTTTCATGTTTTTTTCTTTGATGTCAAATACTTTTTTAGTATATCTTTGTGTATAGATGACCCTGCAACACTCTTAATATTCCTGTGAAAATTCTTTCTATAAAATTTATAATGTAATATTTCCATTCTACATTTCTTTGCTTCTTTTGCTACACGATTTCCTTAATGCATTTCCATTTAATTAAATGATAAGTAGGGCTGTAGGCCAAAATCAGTCTTAATCTGAATGAGACCAATTTGTTTTATACTCTACAAGAGGATTTTATTTCTTAATATTTTTTCCCAGTACTTAGAGAATAAAATATTTTACAAGTGGTATAAGTTGCACTCTTTTAACTTAATAGGAAACTTTATAATAATGTGTATAGCTGAGGAACTCTTTCATCAAGATGATGTCATCAAAACAAAAAATAAAAAAAAGTGGCATTCCTTTAAAAATAAATTATATTATTACAATGTATTTCCATCATTACTATTTACTGCTTTAGAAGGGAGATGCACAGTTTAAATGTGTTAGCTGGAAAATAAACATTTTATATCTGCTGATACTAATGTTTTCTTAAAAGGGATAGAAATATGTTGTCAAGGCTGAACTTACATGACATATGTATATTTTTAGGATCTGATGTACATATTGTTGAAATACACAGTTTCTTATGTGATAGAATTTGATGATGGAATTTGATGTAGCATAGTAGTAAACAGTGTTCCTAGTAGCAGAATCTGGAGTCCAATCTGGGCTTTTGTATTTGTTCTAAAATTATGCTTTTTGAAAATTATATTTTCTAAATATATTTTACTAAATAATCTAGATTCTATTTGTTCCCTGTTTCCTCACAACCTCTGTTTTATATTCTATTTCCTCAGAGCCTATTTTGGTTTCTGTTAATCCAGAAAAGTTGCTGCTAAGGTATTCTAATTGTTATGATAGTTTATTTCCATTTTTAGATGAAATAAATGTTATCCATATTTTAGCTTAGGTACCTGGCAGAAACACTCTTATCTTTTTTTTTTTTTTGACAGAAACAGAGAGACAGAAACAGAGATAGAGAGAAGGGGGAGGGCACAGAGCAGTCTCCATAGTTGAACTTCATCAGTTTTCAGCACAGTTTTGTTCCACACAGGTGGGCAGGGGCTGCGCAGGACTGGAACCAGGCCGGGGGCCTCCTGCATGGGAAGCATGCCCCCTTGAGCCAGGGGCCGAACTGGGGGGCAAGAACTGAACTGAGGGCTTCTGCATGGGAATCACACTGCAGTTCAGCATATGGGTCCACACAGGCCAGGACCCGGATTCGATCCTTGGTTCCCAGGGCTGCAAAGTGAGTGCTTAACCCACTGAGCAATCCCGGCTTCCTCAGAAACACTCCTATTAAAAATAACTGCAGGAAAAAAAAACACTATAAAGTAAAATACAATAGATTGATACAATTTTATAGGGTGTAAAATAAAAGATCAATCTGTTCAAGAACAAATATATACAGAAAAAACAATTAAACGAGCATGGAAAATTAATTACTTCACACAAGCTAATTTCTATACTAAGTTATTAAATATAAGCGCATGTCTGAATTTCTACTACCTCTCATACTCACCATGATTTATAGTGTCATGTAATTGTTTAAACATTTCACCACCTGGAAATTCTTATTACATTGAGGTCAGTTATGGTAGATGTCAGAGGAGTGATGAATGGTATTTTCCCTAGTAAAACAAATTGAAAGGAATATTTACATGTCTTTACAATGAATGTCAGAAAACATGAGAAAGAACATTTATAACATATGATAAAAGGTATAACTTAGTCAGATTAAATATTTTTTCAGCTCTTTAGCCCACCCTAATTAATTATCTAATTGAGTCTTTCTTTATCTCCCTAAATTTTGACTTAGGGCTTTCTTACTAACACAGTAAAGTTAAATTTTAGTGTGACGCTTGAGCCAACACTGACACTTAGGTCTCAGTGATTATTTCATAATTTCCTTGAAATTTCAGCTGGAATTGCTTCCTTGAAGAAGATTCATAGTTTTGATTCCCCATTTTCCCTTCTCCATGAGTGAGCATTTTTTTTTCTTTTTAAGAGTATAGGTTTTTAAAACCATAGTTTAATAAAAGTAAAAAACAAATAGTACATGTATCAGAAGAAAATAAATATAATTTGTGAATGGTGAAGATTTTTTGATTAATGAATGCAGACTTTGGAAAATGAGACCTAAGTTCAAGTTCTGTTGTCATTTTTCCATATGCTCTAGGACCCTCATAAATTTAGTCACTTTAACTATAAAATAGAGATGCTAATGCAACCTATCTCAAAGACTTTTTGTATTAAATAAAAATTGTACTCAAGGAAATTAACACATTACCTCATAAACTAAGATTTGAAAAAAAAAGTCAGCTTTTGTATATTATGAATTTCTACCCAACAAGTTACGCTTCTATGGGCCACTTAAAATATTTGTCTCTTAGCTGTTTTTAGTTCCCTCCCTTGTTAATGACATCCCTTTAGAGGTACATTTAATTCACTTGCATAGACCCACTGTGACCTGGCTGAAACAGTCATTCATACAACCATTCATTCATTCAGTGAATATGTATCGGGGGTATTTTGTGAACTTTTCTAAGGCACAGAATTGGAAAAGAGAGGTGTGGTGTCTTTGCCTCCATGGCTTTTGCAATATAATTGAGGAAACAGTCAAATATAATTATATATGCATTAAACAAACAGACCAAAAATTGTAAATGTGAGTGTCTGCTATAAATAAGTAAATGGAGGGGCAGGAACAGAGAACAGAGAGGATGTAGGACCTAGGTTAGATAGATGCCCAGGAGAACCTAGGTTATATAGATGCCCAGAGAACATATTTTCCTAATAAAGTGATACAAAAGACGAGAAGAAGCTTAGGATAAGAAGAATGGAGTAGGAGCAGTGCCAGAGTAGTGGCATTTAGGAGAATGATCCAGACAGAGTAAACAAAGTTCTTGCAGAAGAAAAAATGCTTAGCATGTTTGAAGAACCTAAAAAATACCTGTGTGGCTGAAACATAGCAGAATTAAGTGAGAGAGACCTGAAGTAATGTAGAATACCGGTATGTCCTCAGGCAGTGATAAGGGATATATAGAATTATTTTAAGTAGGAGAGAATGGCAAATTTAATCTTTGAGAATTTTTTACACCTGTATGGAAAATATACTGCAGAAGAGTGAAAGTGAGTGTGAGGAAAAGAATTGTGTTGTCCTGTCCTGATGAGAGAAAATGACTACCTGAATTGCGGTGATGAGTCAGAAATGAAAGGAAGGCAGATTTAATATAAATTGATAGGATTTACTGATTAATTGGAAGTTAATATGAGAGAAAAGGAGAAACCCTGAATGATTTCTAGAATTTCCTTGGTAAGATGCAAAAGATTCTGAGAGAAAAAATTTTATAGTGGAAGGAAAGAAAAATCATTATTTGAGGACTGTTATATTTGAGTTCTAGAGTACATTTGTGTTATCACAGAAATTGTTATACAGGTATGTTAAGAAGAAAGATAGATATCTATGTTTAAAGTTCACAAAGAGCTTGAAATGGAAATCTCATTTGGGATTCAGCCCATAAAGTCAGCATTTGAATTCATGGGATTTGATGACTTCCCCCAAAAGATACAAATGTGCAAAATGAGAAAAGATAACCCAGCATTAAGCCCTGAAGAACTCACTACTTAACTTTTATGTAGGGGAGCAGGAACCAACTAAAGATTGAAAAGAATCTACCAAGAATCAGTAAAATTCAAAAGATGGAACATTGAAAGAGAGTAGTTTTGTTGAAGCCCAGAAAACAGAATGTTTCAAAAAGAAGGAAGTGGCCAAGGTATGACATACTCTCTATGCTTTTCTGCTCTCCTTTGTATTAATTTCTCAGAAGAATTTTAAAATATTCAATTATATCCAATGCCTGTCTTCTAATTCTCTCCTGGACCACTTCCAATCAGTGTCTACCCCTGTGATAAATGGAGGTCACTAGGTCTCAATTTTTGTATTATTTAACCTTTTACTGGAATTCAACACAGTTGATTTCCCCTTCCTCGTTGAGGCACCTTGTGCATTTGGCCCCAAGAATGCTACTCTCCTGCTTTTCCTCAAGCTAACTGATGATTGCCAGTTTCTCCTCAGGTTTCTGATCTGCATTTAGGCTTCTGCCCAGGGTTCTTGGGTCATCTTAGCAGTGCTGTGGCTTTAAATACCCTTTGCTGGTGACTTCCAAAATTGCATCTCCATCTCATATCTTCTGTCCTGAATTCCAATGCAAGTTACTTTATAGTCTCCATTTTCATTTCTAATATGCTTCTCAAACTTAACATCTCCATAACTAAACTGATAGTGTCTCACAAGGTCTGATTCTTCAATTTTTTTTTATATCAGCAAATGATAATTGTTTTTCAGTTATTCAGACAAATCTTTGAAATCATTCTTGACACCTCATTTTTTCTCACACATCAGCAAGTCATGATTTGCTCTATCTTTAAAACATCCATAATGTAACTACATCCTTCCATGTCCGCTTGCAACCACCCAATTTTCAGCCAACATTGATTATTATCCTGCTTTGATTATTACAACATCTTACTTAAATTGTCTCCCTGTTTTCATCCTTGGCCTTCCATTGTCTATTAGAAATAAAGCAGCCATTCCTCTGCTCAGTACCCTGTAATGTTTCTGTTTGAACTGGAGTAAAATCTTGTCTAACTTGTGTGGTTTAGCCTTTATACTTTGTTGACCTCCTTTCTTCCTTCCCCACTCCTTTTTTTTTTTTTTTTTTTTTTTTTTGCCACAGCAGCATCCTTTCTTGTTCTTGAAGTGCCATAACTGCTCCGGTCCCAAGGGCCTTTGCATTCACTGTTCTGTCTGGAAAGTTCTTCTCTCAGATAATTTGCCTGGCTCAATTTCCTATATACTTCATATCTTTGCTTATATCTCACTTTCCCAGCACCGTCTTCATACTATTCTATTTAAAACTGAATTTCTTTATTGGCATTAAAACTCTCACCATTATTCTTCATCATAGTGCTATTTGTCATCTGAATCTAAGCTTCCTAAAGAGAAGGATATTTGACTATTGTATACGCTGCTCCACACTGAGTCATTAGAAGAATTTTTGGTATGAAGTAAGTGCACAGTAAGAATTTTTCAAGTGAGTAAATTGAGGTGATTTAATAGGATTTGCTAAGATAGAGATAATTTCAGTGGATAAATTTGGGCAGAGCCCTAAAAGAACATTTTTGAGATATACGAATAAATATGAATGTGTAAGTAAAAACTAGGTTGTGTAAATATAATAATGCTTTCAAGAAATTTAGCTAAGAATAAAGAGAAATGGTTAATAGTAAAATGTAGCTTCACAGTTTGGTTTTACATTATTATTTTTTATCCTTAGAGAGGGTACATTTCTGCAGTGATGTAAATAACCATACAGAATGAGAGAAATTAGTAAGACAGGAGAACAGAGAAGCTACCCACAGGACAGAGTTCTAGAGGTGTCATGGGCTATGATGCAGAGCACAGAACGGTAGATGGTTTGGGTTGGTGTGTTTGTCTGTGGCAAGAGAAAGGCTGTTTCTTTCAGGATAACGAAGATGACAAAGAGGATAAATGTTTACTGAATAAATATCATTAAAATGTTTATTTATTTACATTATTCTCAAGGACTAGTAGTAGCCAAACTCAAGGAAAGTTTTAGTCTGAAAAGACTCACATTTCAGCATTATACGAAAATAAATGATTTAATTAATAAAACTACATAACATGATAGAAGGAAAGATAAACATAGAGTCTGATGTTTACCAACGTAGGTGTGGCCTAAAATAATGATAGTATGTGAGAAAAATAGGAATGAAATTCGAAATAAAATAGGGACACATAAAGACTGAACTTGAATCTGAGTCTTTTTATTCCAAATCACATGTTCTTTCTAATATAATTTACTATGTATTTCTTAAACTTTTAATATAAATTTTATAATGTTTAGTATTTCTATATAATTTTTTAAGAAGTGGCATTATTAAAGAACTTTTTAAAAAGTTGGGATACAGAATTTGATAAATGTATTTTGACTCCTATATTGTTAGTTTTGTCATTCTGCAACACCTAAAATGGTAAGAGAGATTCAGTATAGGCATCAAATTATCAAACTTGTAAAACATCATTAATCAATTAGTATTTTAGCCTCTAATAATGTTAACTGATATAAAATTAAAGAAAAGTGCAAATATAATATCCTCTTGACCATCAAATTACCATCTTAATTTGCATTTTGGAGTTCTGCTATAATAATTCTACAGGCTCTAAATTCCTTCACCAGTAATTGCCTGCCACCTGACTGTTAGCTTGTATTCATACTTTCATCGAACTAAAATTCATACAGCTGTATCTCATAGAGACAGCTGCATGGGGAAAATGGGTATCCATCAAATAATCATAAATCATTAATGCATATTACAACTTTGAAGGAAATGAATATTACTTTTAAATGTGTGTAAAACAGATGCTTAATAATACTTTAGAAATTTAGTTAATAAAATTGTTTTAATTGTGTAACATGTTTATTGAAGAGCTAGAATCTAACTTAGAAAAGAATTTTTTAAAATGTGCTTTTTTCCACTTCTACTTTAAAACAAGCACCATCAATCTATTTCCATCATTACCACTGAACATTGATTTTGTGCCAGACACTGTTTCAGACATTGTATTCCCTATATTTCTTTTTATCCTCACAACATGCAATGTAGTGGCTTTACTTTCTCCATTTTACAAATTAGGAAATACAAGATTCATAGTTAATAATCGGTTTTCTATAGGTGTCTCAACACATAAGCATTGATGCAGAAATTCATAGCTAGGTCTGTCTGACATCACAGCGCACACTCCTACCACAGTACAGCTGTGAAATAGGAACAGAGCACTGTGTTACTTCCATCAGACATCAGTATTATTATATATTATATTATTATCACTCTCCTGATTGACATTTTTCAGGATCCAGAAATACTGATACAGTGATTCTTATAATTTACCAGAATAAATTAATCTTTTTGAATTAGACTTCATCTCTATCACAAAATTTATTTTTTTAAAGGTTTATTGTTTGAGAGGTGAAAGAGAGAGAGAGAGAGAAGGGAGTAGGACATTGAGCAGTCTGCATAGCTGTATATCATTAGTTGTGATATATCATTCCACACAAGTGGATGTATGGCCACATGAGGCAGAAATTGAACCAGGCACCTTCCGCATGTGAAGTGAGAACCTTTGCCACCATCTCATGGTTACCAGTTGTGCCACAGTTCAGCGTTTGGGTTTACTTGGTCAGGGACAGGGATTAGATCCCCGGACCTCATGGTTGCAAGGCAAGTGCTCAAACTGTTGAGTTATCCTGGCATCCCAGAATTTATGTTTTTTAAGGCTACTAAGATAAAGGGTGTATAAATATACTTACACATATTTCTTCATTATTGTTCACCGTCTATCAAAAACTATTGGGCATTTTTCACCCATCTAATATGAAACAGCTCTTTTCCACACTCTCTCAGCACCAGGTTTAAAATATCTAAATGACTGCCATGTCAAAAACCACTTCATTTATTAATCTCAGTAATTTCTCATTAATTGAATTGCTACCCATGTATATTTCTCATAAAATTTGAGGCAAGATTTGGTATTGCGCTATACATATATATATCCCAGACCTACTAAATCACTACACACGTTCTAAATACCCTTTCTCTTCATAGCCTGTATGAAATTATATCATAAACTTCATATGATGGGTCACCTAAACTGCTCTGTCCCTCAAAGAGATAAAATATTATTTTAAATTATATTATTCTAATTGAGAATATTAAGGACAACTGCAGATATACCCATTTAATCATGGAACAATTAAAATTACATTTTACTGTTTTAGTCATCTGAATAGAATTTCACTCTTGGAAATAAATGTTAAAGATGTGAAAACGACAGACAAAGATTCACCCTTTTATTCGAATATGTCTTCCATCTCCATGATTTCATAAAATGCTTTATAAATTAAAACTACATTATGGTTATATTGGTTACTTCCATTATTTATTTCAGGCAGCTTCATTATTTAGAACTTAAGTACTTAAACTCCTCAGTTACTTAAAATTTTTAATGTAACTTTTGATTAAATATTCATCACACCTCCAAGTGAGACTTAGAATTAGAAATCAGATAATAGCTAAAATTTGTGACAAGTTAAGTTCCTACAAATAAATCTCTCATACCGGAACTATGATTTCTGGGTGGCCAAAGAGTAATAAACGACTGCTTCAAAGTGCTTAATATCTTTTGCACTACACTTTATAGATTTCTTCTATACCAATTCCTCTCATGATATCTGCACCAAAATCAAACTAAATGTCATTTTCTGTGTTTTTTCATACTATTAAATCCTTGAACAAGCTTTTCTTTCAACTTCAGTTGTCCCATCCCACAGTTGCCTACTTCTCTCAAGGGCAATCTTCTTTATATTTTTTAATGTAGCAATTCAGATAGATCTTTTTTTCTTTCCCCAATTCATTTCTTGATTATAGCTAATTTGTATAAATTTTCTACCTCCTTTAAGATAAAGTATATGCTTTATTAACCTCTATGTTCCTCTTCAGACTGAGAATAATGTCTTGGAAATTATAAATTTAGGTATTAATATTTGTTTTGTATAATGAGTGCACATAAAATTTTTATTTATTGCTTTTGTTTGTAAATATTTTATATCAGTTGTTTTAACTATTTTCAAATAATTGCAAATTATTTTTTTCAAATATAAGAATAAAAGACATTCTTACCACTGGTAATATCTAATTGTTATTTTTAATTGGTAAGGCTATTATTTTTCCCCATTTGTATTTCCTATGCATCATTTCATT
>PVKE010032698.1:0-18329 GCA_004027555.1 Craseonycteris thonglongyai
TGCAAAGGCATGTTTATCGACCTGGCGTATGTTCTGAAAGTTTTATAAATATCCTCACCTCTCGTCTGTCCTTTCATTGGTAATATTTGCAACAGCTCCTCTTTTACTGTGAAGTTACTAAATACCATTCTCACCATAACTGCCAACTGTGCGGTGTCTGATATATCTGTTGACTCGTCAAATTGCAGAGAGAAGCAGTTACATATTTCCAAGTCAGTCTTTAACTGAGTTTGCAAGTCTTTTGAAATTGCGTGTATTCTTCTTGTGACTGTGTTATTTGACAACTGTAGATCTTGTATCGCCGACATAATCTCACGCTTGTTAGAATATTCCTCAAACAAACAATCGGCAGCAGTCAGAAATGCTTCTTTTAACAATTCACCATCCTGGAAAGGTTTTTTCTTCTCTGCAAGCATGTGAGAAATTCTGAAAGAAGCAATGATTGCCTTTTTAGATTTTTCCACATGTCTAGTGAAAACAGTCTGTTGAGTAGTTCAACTTCATTTTAGTTGATTTATTTTTTTCTTTCTTACTTCAGATTTAAGTGTATAATTCGTATCAAAAGTGGTATGACTTGTCTGAAAATGATGTTCAACATTATGTTTTTTCGGCACTGCAATACTACTGCCACACAACAGGCAAAAGCATTTACCTTTTAAATTAATGAAACAATATGATTCCTCCCAGTCTGTATTAAAATTATAGGTTCATTTTCTCTTATTTGGTCCACTCATTTTAGGACTAAAAAAATAAAAATAAAAATAGTTATCGAACTACAATATCATATCAAATTGCCACCATAACAATAGATGACCTACCTCGCTTTTAGTTCATTTGAAATCGAATGTATCAAAACACTGTGATCCTAGCTAACCGTCACGACCCAATCAGTCCAGCAACTGCAATCCAAATGGCAACTTGGCGTCTCCCGGTGGGGGGAGGAGAGTTTAAAGAGCGCAGCAGCTACACAAGACGCGACACGCACAAAGGCGAAAGCTAGGGAAACACTTATACATACGATATCACAAACGTACCAACTAATAAAAAAACCTGTGTAGATACTCAAACAATATTTTAAAATTCTAACAAATGTATAAAAATAAATTATAGTTTTACTTAGTGTTTACGAAAAACTTCTGATGCAGTCAAATAATGGCGGGCGCACACAAATCGGGCCCTGGGCACCATGGCGCCCGCAGGCACGGGGTTAGGAATCCCTGCTCTAAGTAATAAGGTAAGTGGGCAGGGAGAGCAGGTGAGTTTTGTGAATGAAAACCTAAGTATGAATAAAGTGGGAAAGGTATGCTGACTGCTAATCTAAAATATTCCTCAAACATCACACATACACAATTCTTTAAAAATATGTAGAGTTCTCCTTTTTAATTGAGATTCTAACCTTATAATTAGAAACTGGGATGAAAATGTTTTTATAGATTTCCTACCTTAGCTGGTAAAACCTTGGTTTCTTATCAGAATTAATGATACACAGAACCTAATGTTTAAATGGGACAGGGTTTTACTTAATGAAACTATAAATTACTTGACTGTGAACATGCTATAACACCAATAGACTGGGGTCGTGGAAAATGTGGAGGAGAACCAAACAGAATCCCCATCTCTCAGACAAAGACAATATAAAGGCAGATAAAACTCCTACCCTAGCTCAAACTCAGTAAATAATATGTAACAACTTTATTTCCAAATCTTTATGATGACCAAGAAATACTCAGATGACTTGATCCAAAGGAGAAACATTTCCATATAATCAATCATTTTTCCTGGTCCAATTTATAAAACAGTTCCTTTTAGAAAGCAAGCATACTATGCATTATACAACAATTTTACAAGTTACCGGTAGCTTTCAAATGGAAATTCCCTATTGGGAGAGAAAGAACTGAAAAGAAACACCTATGCCAAGCATTGAACTAAATGCTTTATGTTATTTTATTTCACGTTTACAAAACCTATGAAATGTTAGTAAGCCCCTTTAATATAAGAGGACAATCGGGGGACTGGTAATTTTACTAGAATACTGAAGTCACTAAAGGTCAGAGTCAGGACTCAAACCCAGTCCCTTCAGTAACTCCTCTATTTCTATTTCATCTCTTTCCCAACCACTCCTCCCATCCGCAACCTTCCCTAGGTTATCCAGGCCTGACCTCCTTCCTGTCCCTACCATTAAACAGAGACTGGTTGTTAAACAGAACATGATCTTTGTCAAACAGAACATGATTCTCATACCACCAAATTTCCATTCCTTTAATCCAGTCATTTAGAAGTAGTCAAAAATAATCTAAATTCAAAAGTTAGTACACACTCCAATTTAAAAACACATTCAAAATTAAATCCTCATGACATACAGGGAAAAGTTTGCAAAGAAGCCATGGGAAGCCGGGATGGCTCAGAGCATTAGCGCTCACTTTGCAGCCCTGGGGACCGAGGATTGAATCGCAGTCCCCGCCCATGTGGACCCACATGCTGAACTGGGGTGTGCCTTCCATGCAGGAGGTCCCCAGCCCACTTCTTGCCCTGCAGGCCCTCTGCCCAACCCTGTGGAATGAAAGCATGTCGAACACTGATGATGTACAACTATGGAGACTACTCTGGGCCCTCCCCCCAGTCTCTCTCTGTCTCTGTCTGTCTCTGTCAAAAACAATAAAATAAATCTTAAAAAAAAAAAGAACAAGCCATATTATTAAACAGAGTTACCTCATGAGTTTGTGATGGGGATTTTAACTTATATCCTTCCTTATCATTTGTGTGTGTGTGTGTGTGTGTCCCCAGCCATAAATGCCTCTATTTTTCATATTACATGGCTGGATACTTTCCCAACAGCCCTTATATAAAACTCAAATTTCTAAGTTAAAAATAATTCTCACTTAATTAATGCAAACAAACAGTCATTCGAATCCTAACCTGTTTGCCTATGAGCTCCTTACCCAATCTCAACGTGCAGTAACCAACTTACTTTGACAGAAATCACTCCCTAGAATCAAGACAGAGCAATTCAGAACTTCTTCATACTATATACTCTCATGCTGAGGTATTTTATTCATCCAAACCAGCCCCGCAAAGTTCAAGTCGACAGTAATAAAGCCATTCCTCTGGCTGGTTTCTGGGCCTCCTCCACCTACAATGGCTCTAACACAATGACGATGGAGACAGGTCTTTTCCTGAGGGCCCAAGCTCCAATCCCAGGACTCTACGCTGTCGTCATTGTCGGAGGCTCCTTTCCAGTTTTACTTCTCCGAGGATCTAGCTTGTTGAACTTCCAACATTATGACCTATACACTGTTTACCACATTCCCTGTCTAAACAAATGGAAATATAATTAGATATTGTGTGTCTTCCAGGGACAGGGAGAGAGGGAAACTAGAGATTACTTCTCCACGAGTCCAGCTTGCAGAGCATTTATTCCTTGCATAAACAACTCAGAGAGCTTTCCAATGTCAATTCCAGGGTTTCTCCCACACAGTATCCTAATTTGGGGGTTCAAAATACAGTCCATAGTCTCTAACATTAGAAAAAAGGATAAAATGTTTTTATTCTCTACATGATAATTCAAGTACTCTTCTTTGATGTTTGAACCAACTAATATTTACTAAAGCAGCAACATCGATGTCAAGTAATTTCATATACATCATCTCATCTGTAGCCAAACAAACCTTTGAGGAGCTTGTTAGCATCACTTAAAAGTGATGATAAAGAAAGAATAGTCTTGTTTTGGTATAAGAGCATTTCAGTGAACATATTTAATAGAAGTTTTATGTTTATAAGTTATAAAGAACTTTACCAACACTGCTACCTAAAATATACTATTCAGTCTCGGTATGTTCACATTCCAGTTGTTGAGTTAAGAGTTTGATACCTGGAGGGCTTCTGAAGGACTAAGAAACTTGACACCCTAGAGAAGGAACTTTCTGGTAGCTACAGACAAAAATAGGTCTTTGGTACCAACCGCTTCACTCCTCGGACTTCTTTAGAATACCCAGGGCTTCTTTTAAAACCCATTCCAATGCATCACTGTATCTGAAAAATTCTGAAGATTCTAAAATAAGGGTAATATAAGAGAATCTAATAGGTGGTAGCACATTTTACTACTACAATAAATCAACCAACAATGCAATTTAAAAACTAAACTGATGGGCCTCTCAAGCCTGGGAAGTCCGATCCCATAGCCACCATTACCAAGGCCCACAATGACTAACTCTGACCCTCTCTTTTGAAATTACTTTAAGTTTCATACACATTTTCCTACACATATATTTCTAGAAAATCTCCAAACAAAAGACACTCAATAAATGCTGATAGGTTCACAGTAGACCCCTCAATCAACACCCACTGAATGTACAAAACATTCTTAAATTAGGAATTCTAACTCTGGACCATGGATGTTTAAGAATTCCCTAATACCCTAGAAATCATATGCAAATTTTGTGTGCATTGGGGAAGATTTTCAATAAAAAGAGTAAGAATCTCTGGGCTCTGCTAGTGGAAAGAACAGGCAACCAAGAACTTGGGCTCTCGACCTGACCCTACGACTAACAAGCCTAGCCCTTTAAGACATCAATCAAGCCACTTGGCACTCAGACTTAACATCTGCGGAAAGACTTAGGGCATTTCTAGTATTCTTTTATTCCACAAAAAAAAATCTCCATGGGGTGCTGCCCACAGTCTACACAATAGCACAAGTGTTACACGTCAAGATCGCTGCTCCAGAACTTTCAGCAATGCCCAGCGCCTGGTAAAAGCTTCATAAACAGGGTTTAAATGAGTGAATAGATAAACTCTCAAAGAGAATTTATTCTCACCATACTAAGCTGCCAATCTAAGTACAAGTTAATTCAGGAAGATCACTTGAATCGCTATACATCAATGCCCTCATCTATCCTGAATTTCCTGAGAGAATAATATGATCGTATGATCAGCCGAACAGTTTCCATGACAACCAACTCTACAGCTAGCCCACTTTTAAGTACCAAATTCTAAATCTTTGCACTGCTATTAACCACACAGCTTCCTAGTTAACCTCAGTCATCACACATCACCATGCTCACTTCTACTGCTTCTCTTCTCCACACACTGAGACCAGGGCTTGGCAAACTTTTTCCACAAAGGGGCAGACAATACATCTTTTCAGTTTTGCAGTCTCTGTCACAACTGCTCTACTCTGACACTAGGGCAAAGCAGCCACAGATAACATGTAAATGAATAAGAGTTGCTATGTTCCAATAAAATGTCATTCACGGATTGAAATTTGAATTTCATAAAATTTTCATGTGTCACAAAACATTTGGTTTTTTGTTTAAACCACCTAAAATGTAAAAACCACTCTTGGCTCCAGGACTATAAAAAACAGGTGGCAGGTTGGATTTCCCAGCCTCTGGGACTTTTCCTATCATACAACTTTGACACATGGTTTAGCAGTCAGAAAGGAGCTATAGTACTTTCTCTCTGAAGAAAGGTTCTATAGAATCAGCTGGTGGACTTCTCTACCCTTTGGTACTTCTTGCTTTCATTTTTAACTTAGAAATAATTTGAAATTAGAAGACTGAGATAAAGACTAAGAAACACACTTCTTAATATCTAATCATAACAGTGCTAACAGAGTAAAAGTTTGTTTTCGTTTCTTTCAAAATTACATTAGGGAAAGCCGGGACGGCTCAGCGGGTTGAGCGCTCGCTTTGGGGCCGCGGGGACCGAGGATCGAATCCCGGCCCCGGCCCGTGCAGACCCACATGCTGAACTGGGGAGTTCCCACAGTTCGGTTCTCTAACTGTCTCTGTCTCTGTCTCTCTCTCTATCTGTCAAAAGTAAAATAGAAATAAATATGCACTGAAGACAAAAAGATAATTTCTCTCTATAAATGTGAAAAGATAAAAAAAAAAAAAAAATTACATTAAAGTCAAGTCATCATAGAAATATGTTTTCTGTATCAATTTTAGGTGAAATACAATTCTACTTCTTTCCATCCTGACTTAAAATTTGTTGCCTGAATAACATGCAAAGAGAAGTAGTAATTTATCAGTTTCATCTATAACAATGGTAAAGAAAACTATTAAAAAGATTAACAATACTGGGTTTTAAAAAGCTAAGAAGAAATACGCACTTTTGGTGGTTATGTAAATTACCTTATCCTTCTGGAGATGTTAGAGAAAATCTACCAAATATTAAAATGTACAAAATTACTTTTGACTTAACAATTATACTTTTAGAAATTTATCTTAAGATAACCAGACAAGTACCATATTTTCCGGCGTTTAAGACGACCGGGCGTATAAGACGACTCCCTAATTTTACAGTTAAAACATAAGTTTAGGCCTATATTTGCTGTATAAGACTACCCCCCACTTCCGAGGCTGTAGTGTTATACAGCGAATATAGGCCTACACCTATGTTTTAACTGTAAAATTAGGGGGTCATCTTATACGCCCGGTCGTCTTATACGCAAGAAAATACGGTAACCAAATATGTATTCAGAGTAAGTTTCACTCTTTGAAGAACTGTTAATATCATAAAAAAATTAAAACTATTTAAAAGTTCAACTGGTTAAACAGTTGAAAGCTACAGGAGAATTCTGAGTAGCAAAAAAAATAATGATGTAGCATCAAATATATGGTGATGGAAAGAGAACTGACTCTGAGTGGTGAGCGCACAATGCAATACATAGATGATGTATTGTAGAATTGTACACCTGGAACTATGTAATTTTTACCAACCAGCCAACATCACTCCAATAAATTTAATAAATTAACTAATTAATTAAAATAATGATGTAGATAAGTATTTCACATAGATATATCTAAAACATATTGAAAGAAAAAAACACATTAAAAATTATATGTACTGTTGATCTCAACTGCATGAAATGTCTATATATGGGTGTTTGTATTTGTACCAGTCAGTGTGTGAGAGACAGAAGAAAAACAGAGGCAGAAAAAGAGTTAAAAGAATGTTCACCAAGATGTCCACAGATAATTATTGTTTGTACTTTGAAATGAGCATGTACTACCTTTATAATTAAAAAAAACACACAAAAAACATTAAATGTACAACACCAAGTGTGAACCCTAATGTAAACTACGGACTTGAAGTGATAATATGTCAAGGTAGGTTCATCAATTATAACAAATGTAGCACTAGTGTGCAGGATGTTGACAGTTTGAGAGGGTTATATACAGAAACTCTCTACTTTCTGCTCAGTTTTGCCATGAATCTAAAGTTGCTATAAATAATAGTATATTTAAAAACAAAAATCATTAAAATAATTTGTATGCAAACAATTCAGAAGTTCCATTCATCAGAAGCAATTTGAGCCCCACAGAAGTGTCACAGAATACTACAATTGCTCTCAGAGTGTGCGGGGTAGTCAAGAGAAGTGTTACATGAAGTCCAACATTTCATTTGGCTAGTAATTCCCCACCAGAAAGTGACCAATGAACGTTCACCTCTTCAGAGACCTGACTGTTTTGTGCATTCACCCTGAGGATACTCTACTATTTCTCTCCTGCTATTACTAATTTCATAGAATGTTTTCAGTGAAAGCAAGTGTAAGAGGATTTAAGACTGCATTAGACAATCAGGGCTCAAGAAAAGCAATTTAACACATTGTCTTTGATTAGCTTTAAAATGGAGTTCGAGCTGGGGCAAAAGACTGAGCTGCTAAAAGAAAAGCTGTTGTTATAGGGCTTTAATGGAAGAATAGATGCCAAGATGGTATTTTAATGATAAGCAGTTTCTATTACATTAATTAAGAGGCACCCTGATACAAGTCTGAGGATAACAGTAAGAAGGTTGGAATAAATTAGTGGGGAAATATTAAATTTTACCTGGATTCTTATTTTCTTCTTTGTAAGAAATATGTACTTTATAATAGGCTTTTATACTTTGCCAAATGCATACTTCCACATACATACATCATATATATATATATTTACATACACACACACACACACACACATAACAAAGCAAAAGGCTTAAAGGTTTCTGTATGAAATATACCTTGTAGCTGGAACTGTATGAATGACATCCAGATTTTTATTTTAATTGCAGGAAGGAAAAGCCAGCCTGACAAGTACTAAGTCTAAACATAATCAACAAGAGCTGGCAATGTCACAGGATTCACAAACTGAGGTCATATATAAGTAGGAGTACTGTAAGTTAACAATGGAATATTAACAGGCTTATACCGGTAAGTAGAAATCAAATCCCTCATATGTCATGGTGCCAAGTCACAATTTTCACCAAGCTACTATTTCAATACAAATGAAGCTTAATGGACAAAAGGCAATATTACTATTTTACACAGCATGCCCAATAATATCAAACTGCTATGATGAGTGAAACACATTACCACAAATTTAGGTTTAATATCAATGTCATTTTTTTTTCAGGTTTAGCATGCTACACACACAGCTAGAGTACACGTTTCGTGGGTCCCTGACATGCTCACTCAGATGAGTGCTAATTGGCAGAGAATATTTGTTAGTTCACCTTGGGGAACTTGGAAAATTAAAAATGCAGTTTGTTTTGAAGCATATTTTATGGTCAAGAAATCTGTAACCCACTCAAAGTTAGTATCATTGTTTTCGACTGGACAGTTTTTCTACAAATGCAGCGCTCTATCACTTCAAAAGTGGTGAAAAAGCATAATGTAATTATTCTCATGGTAAATCCTCATTGCATAAGGCCCCTTGGGTTGTCATTAGATTTATTATAAGAGATTCACAACAAACAAACTCAAAATTACTGGGAGAAACTGTTGAAATTTTCAAGTTAAGAATTATAGCATTATGAAAAATAGCAATATACTTCAAATGTACAAATGCCACAGAACTTCTTGATCGAAAGTGTCCAGACATTTCCTAGGCATAGTTTATCTTTTTAGGCTTTTATATGTTCAACATGTGAAACAGATGTGAGTCAATTTAGGACAATCTGATAGGAATGCTTTTCATCACCACAGAAAAACTTCACTCACTTTAAAGAGGAGTCACACCCCAAGTTCCTGTAAGGTGAGGAGCATGCTGGGGGGACCTGCTCTGAACTATTAATAAATTCCACATCAATGCTAGTTCCCATGCAATCCTCCAGGAAACAGTAAATGGTGAATTTTACCTTCATAGCTATGAGGCATTTTTATTCTCTCCATTTTAAAATTCAGGTAGTTACAGCCAGAGGTTAGATATCCTGCCCAGAGTCACAGAGCTAAAGGTAGGATCTGAAGAAATATTTTTAGTCACCTCACTGTCAGACAGCAAACATGGGTTCTCATTCTGCAGGGACACTGCTCTCAACACACTGCTCTCAACAGGACTGGGCAGCTCACTCTGTCCTGGACCGCTTCACCTCTGTAAGGCACGTATTAATACTCTGCTCTGTCCCCCAGGCTTGTTGGGAGAATATGAAATGCACAGAATGAAAGCCCTTTGAAAAGTTCAAAGAACTATATAAATGTGCCATGTGCTAAATATACTCAACTCTGAATATTACAACAGAACAGAGATGGCTTTCTAAAATATAGAGAAGACCCTAACTGCTTTATTGTGGCCACCTTGGGATGTCTTTTACAGAGTCTATCTGGAAGCCTGTAAAGTGACAGACATTAAGTCTTGGCTACAAAGCAAAAACCCTGAACAAGGCAACAAAGGAGAGGATTTGACATTTATTATTGAAGATGAACAAGCAGTCTCAAAATACAAATGCAAACAGCAGTCTGTATCCAAGGAAATACATTTTGTCTTCTCCTTAATGAAAATATTCCTGATTTTAAAGAACACATAAAAATGGCTGTTATAATTTCAAAATGTCAAATCCTAAGAGAATGACTTTTTAATGTATAGAACTCTGATAAACAAAAAACCAGAATTCTTTCTTACCTCCCACATGTACACATTATTCTTAACCTGAGATCTTTTTTTCTTATCACCAACAAATGGCCCAAACTTTTTGCCTTTTAAAATTGGTTTAGTGGCCCAGACACCTAGAAAATAAAACCAATATTTTTATAATGTATATGGTTATTTTAAAGATTGAAGCATTAAAATCAATTCAGTTTTACAAAATATTTAAAAGGCTAGACAGCCTAAAAGCAAGATAATGTTAAATCAACTGAGATCAAATTGAAATCAAATTAAATCATATCTTCAATGGTGATTTTTATTTTTCCTCTTCCTATTCTTCTGTATTTTCCAAATAGCCTGTAAAGAACCTACATTTTTATAGTAGGAAAGAAAGGAATGTTTTATATTTGTGTGTTTTTAATTTTTACACATAAAATTACCCAGACAATACCATCACAAATACCTAGAGAATAGCACAATCATAACAATTAAAGAGAAAAAAATACCAGAATATAGTAAAACTATAAGTAATTTCTAAACTCTTTCTACTTTTCCACAGATTTCAAAATGTCTCAAATGAACATAGTTGCTTTTATAAAGGGCTAGAAATATAGTTTTATGAGTAAATATTTTTGAAGTTTGTTTATTCAATGTGAAAAGCCCTCTCCTCTCTCACTAATGTTCCTGAAAACTTAGCTACTGGAACAACTCACTTTTCAGAGTTTCACACAGCCAAGATTTATGCTGCTCTGTGGTATTCTTAGGGGTATTTCTATTTCCTCTGCACTGACCATAAGGCAAACAGATACAAGGAAGAAGCTGTGGCTGAAATGGCAAGAGACCACCCAGAGTTTAGGGAGCCAGCGCCCAGGAGTGAGTGACTCCTGACAACATCGCTCTGAGCAGGTTCCCTCACTTTCTGGCCTCAGTTTGCTCACATACAGAACAGTCTCAGCCAGTCTTGTTCGCTAGGATGTATAAATTCCGCTTTTCTCTGAGTCTGCTATGAATTCCCATTTGCTAGTACAGCTAATCATCCAATAGTGGAGCTATAAAATCAACCACTCTTATGTGGATGAAACAGTTAAAATGCTCAAGTTACTGAATAATTTTCAACAAGAAATAGAAAAGGCATTTATTTAAAATTTATTCACAACACATATAACTTACATATAAACTGGAATATCAGAAGTACATCTTAAGAAAAGGAAATATAGCATAAGCATGATGTATCCCAACACTGTACTTTGACTAAATTTTTATTGTAATTTACTTCCTCAACCTAAAGATTAAGACACAAAAACAAAATCAAATACACTGAAGCTTGGCTTGTATTCAACAAGAAATTCCAGCCTAGGGAAAGCCGGGATGGCTCAGCAGGTTAAGCGCTCTCTTTGAAGCCCCGAGGACCGAGGATCGAATCCCGGCTCCGGCCCAAGCAGACCCACATGCTGAACTGGGGTGTGCTTCCCGAATGTGGTGAGGCCCCCAGTTCAGATCAATTAAAAAAAAAAAAGGAAAGAAATTCCAGCCTGAAACATACGATACACTTAGGTCATCACCATCATTCATTCAAGTATCTACTGATGTCCCTAAAGTGTCAGGTACTAGAGGCATAAAGATAAAAAAGACATGAAGGTACTCACAAGCAATGAAAGGGACAGATGTGAAAAAAAGTACAAAATAATGAAATAAATGTAACAGCATAATCACACTCAAGTCACTGTGAAATCGGAGGCGAGAGAGTGATGCTTCTGTGGGAAAAAGGGCCTTAGGAGACCCGGAAGAAGAGGGACACAGGCCTGAGTCCATCACAAAGGATGGTGGCTGGTGTTTCTGGTTTAATTTCATAATCTATGTCCACCCTGGATTCTGGACTAAAAATTGCATAAATACCACACAATCTTCTAAGTCAGAATGTAAGTCTGTTGCTTTTGTGGGGAGCTCCCTACCTCAAATGTCCAAAGGAAGCCTGGCTGCAGCCCACTGGCCCTTCCCTGTCTACTCTGTGACCCCCATACTCACCAATGCGAGTCTTGTCAACAGCAGATGGGAGAAGCCTCACTTCCTCCGGGAGTCCTCGAAGCACGTGCTTAGGTACCTCGGCCAGCGTCTCAGCAGCTGCTGCAGGCTCAGGAGTGTTCTGCAAGTTAAGAGACAGAAAGATCATAGCAAAAGAAAAACAAAACCCAGCTAGCATTGTTTCTTCCCTGGTCTAATAAGCAAATATGCAAAAATGTAACTGAAAGTTGAAACTGGCAAGGCAGACCAAGACAACTGATGTGAAGCATTTCAGGAGTTGCTTTGATGCTTGTTTGTGAGTCTCCAAAGGAAGCCACTGCAACCTTCAAGCATGTCTGTGTTCATCTATTTTGTTCCGGCCACCTGTAGCCATTTCCAAAATATGTAAATCTCTGGCAACATACTACTTTAAACTCCCAGAGAATCTGGCAGCACAATACAGTTTAAGCTTACTTTTAAGTCAAAGGCTACCATAAACATTTCAGTACACCAAAAACTCAAAATCAACACTCCTACTTAAATGAATACTTTCAGCACATACTGTAAAGGCCAGGCGGGCCAACCAGACCCAAGCTGACTCATGCCTTCCTTCTCCAGAAACAACACTCCTTGACAGGGGCTGGAATATTCCAACCAAGAACACAACTTATTCCAGATCTTCAATGCAAGTAGGACCTTTCCAGAAAACAGTAATTTACCACTACCTACAAAGTCATTAACTAGCAAGGGCACCACGAGATCACAAAATCTCTAAGAAAGAGAATATTACACAATTACTAGCCAAAGATTATGCTGCAATCTTAAGAAATAAGATTACTATTAGATATGTATGTAAGAAAATAAAAAAGGGAAGATTTAAACCAACTGGTTTACACATGAGTATTATTTTTAAAATAACTTTGAAGTCAAAGGAAAACTAAATGTCTATTAACCGGTACTGCACAGACCCTAAAGAACTGATGTGTGTATCACGACACCACTGGGAATGATGGGTTTTGTAGTCTGAGAGTCTATTTCACTGCAAAGAGAAACATTTCTCAGGGGCTTTCAAAGAAACCTATGAAGGCAAAAAACAAACTCCAAGCTAAAAAGATTAATTTTCCCACAACAAAGAAGCTCTTGTTTTAAGAATGTTTTGTGCCAAGAAAAGAACATCATCCAAATTTGAGTACTCCCAGCACTTCAAATATTTTTCAAATATCAATAGGCTGCTTCAAGAGAAATAGATCCCACAGCAATGAGCAAGTATTATGAGGACCTCTTGGCCTGCTTTGAACTGGAATGAGCAAAGTCAGCATCTGAAGACTCGGGTTCGTCTCCTGGACAGAACAAAGCCAACAGTGCACACACTTCAGAAACACAAGTGCTTCGATCCTGCTTGATCTACTTCCTTGGTCCCGACACCACCACCAAGTGTTTAAGTTAAATGCCTTCCAAAATGTGGGACTATCAAAATTGCCCCAGGAAATGGTCTTACGGCATTTTTAATTAGCTACAGTATAAAAAATTTTCACTTCTGAAAACAGTACCCCCATTTTTAAAATTTAAATCTACAAAGTAGAATTTTTTTTTTTTAACCGAACTAGGGGCACATTCAGGAAGCACACCCCAGTTCAGCATGTGGGTCTGCCTGCGCCGGAGCCGGGATTCGATCCTCGGGGATTCAAAGAGAGCGCTTAATCTGCTAAGCCATCCCAGCTTCCCCCAAACTAGAATTTTAGATATTAAGTTTTTCTCCAAATGGGGGAAGGGTATTAATTGGTAGTTGGTACCCTAAGCTATAAAATAATTATTTTCTAAACACTGATAAGTAACATAAACAATTACTAACCAGAGTTCTGAGTCCTATCAGCATGAGGCCATTTATCACAGTAAGAGGGAGTTTTTTTCCCCTTTTTCAGATGGGACCCTAAACAGAGATTTTAAAGGCTTGACACCGTTTAACCTCCCCAGGAGCTTTGAAAAGACATTATGTCAGTTAACCTAATCTGATACTTGCAGGCATTATTACAATGTTACTAATAACCCAATATGAACCAAAAAACTCCTCCAGGCCTTCTTACAAGGCACTGTGCTAACCCTCTTTACATGCATGATAGAGTTTACTGCAAACAGACTAAGGGGAAGGGACTGTCATGTCAGTGCCTCCTCTCAGCCCCCGCTCCCCTCCCACGTCCTCCTCCTCTCCTCTCCTCTCTCCCCCCAACCCCCCACCCCCACCCAGGGTCACAGGGGAGAAAATTTAGGCATAGGGAAGTTGTGTAAGTTGCTCAAGACCAGAATTTGAACCTCTGTCTGTCTGACCTCAGAGCTCAAGCTCGTAACCACTGTGGTATTTCCAGTTAAGATTCTGGTAGATAAGTTCTGAGTATCTAATGTAAACCATGGTGACTATAGCTGATAACACTGCATTACAGAACTGAAATTTGCTAAGAGTAGAACTTAAATGTTCTAAAAAACAGAAAAAAAGATAAATATGAGGTAATAGATGTGTTAACTAGATGATAATCCTTTCACAATATATACATATATCAAATCACCACGATGTACATTTCGAAAATCTTAGTTTGTTGATTATACCTCAGTAAAGCTGAGGGAGGGAGGGAGATTCTGCTGGAATATAATCTACGAAATTCTGCTCTACATTGGAGGAAATGTCAGCAGGAGATAATGCCTAAGGCAGGCATGGTCATTCCCACAGGAAATTTGTAACCTGAGCATAGTTAAGTTAGAGACCAGGTGTATTAAAGTTTGTGAAACACCTGTGAATAGAAAGGTCAGCAGGGCTGCCAAAGAAAAAAGAAATAAGAATTCCTACACATTTATTTACCTGCTTTCCGCCAATCTGTTGCTTTCCATTTGAACTCATGTACCTGGCTGAGAAAAGCTTTTTTTTCTATTTTAGTGTCCTTCTCACGACAACAGGAGGAGCTCACTCCACACAAAGCCACCCAGAGACTGGCCAGCCCACGCCCTTCCTCCCCACGCCACTGCAGGGGCTGTGGCTGGAAATCGCCTGGAACATTTTTAGAAAATCAGGGATTTGAGAAACAGAAGATGCAACAGCTTGTCTCTACAGAACCACGCTCTCCCCTTATTTTTCCTTCATAGCTCTTATCACAATTTTAAACAGTTATTTGTATAAGTTTAACGTACCTCCCGTCAGACTGCAATGAAGACTACCTTATTCAATGTTGTATTCCCAAAGATTAACAGGAGTCATAAAACGTTTCTTGTCACTTAAAATACTTGAACAGATGGTTCTTATGAACTAACAAATCTCTTTTAGAAAAAGGAGAGATAGAAACAAAACAGCAGGGCCATCTATCAGAAAGTATTTTCTCCATGTGTGCCTAAATTTCTTGAATTTAAAGTAGTATTCTTCTGAATCGATGTATAAGAATCCTTTTTTTAGAATATGTGGTATGTCTCAATTCCAAGCAACTATTTACAATTAAACCTTTGGAACAAAAGACTACTTAAAAAGATAATTTCTCTACCTCCCACCCCCACACTCATAAACTGGAATCTCTTTCTTTACAGATATCCTGATAGTATTAGATGTAACATCCTATTCTAAACAGGGTCATCTTGGTTATTAGACTAAAGAATCACAATTCAATCTTGGGAATGTTTCCCAGATTGATTTTGTCTAAAAGAAATTGCGGTATCTACTCAATTAATTCATTAAAATATACATGAGTCCCTTCTATGGGTCTGGCAGTATTTTAGGCATCATATTTGCCTTAACAATGTGTCACTCCTGTGAGGAAGGGAGACAAGGTCAAAGCTTAGGATGCCTGACAGTTACTGATGCTCTGAAGAAAAATCAAGCACAGGAAGGAAACAGACACAGTGACGGAGAGGGGCAGGGTACTGTTTCAGACAGAGTGCTTGGGGAAGACCTCTCTGCACGTAGGAAGGGGATCATGTGATGACATGGAGGCAAACATGCCAGGAAAGCACACCAGCAAGGATCCTTGGTGAGTTGGGAATAAGCTTGGTGTGCTCAGAGGACAGCAAAAGACGAAGGTCTATAGAGCAGAGGTGAGGTGGGCAGCGGTAATGCCTTAGGACAGGGGTCCCCAACCCCCAGACCACTCGGTGGCCTGTTAGGAACCAGGCCACACAGCAGGAGGGGAGCAGCAAACCAGAAGCTTCCTCTGTATTTACAGCTGCTCCCCATCGCTTGCATAACCGTGAGCTCTGCCTCCTGGCAGATCAGTGGAGGCATTAGATTAGTTGTATAATTATTTCATTATATATTACAGGGTGATAATAATAGAAATAAAGTGCATAATAAATGTCATGTGCTTGAATTATCCTGAAATCATTGCCCCCACTCCCCATGTGCCCCCTACTTCTGGTCCGTGGAAAAACTGTCTTCCACGAAATCAGTCCCTGGTGCCAAAAAGGTTGGGGACTGCTGCCTTAGGAGAGACAGATCACCATTTGCTGATCTACACAAAACCAGGAGTGGTGTAACCAACCAGAGATCAGGCTGCAAGCTCCAGGTAAGAACCCTGCCTACTCCTTCTCCCAGGCCCTCATCCCTGCTACCCCAGAATAAAGGTACATTCCCATTTTAAGGCTTTCTAACACTGATCACTGTGATAAGTATGGAGAATGTTAGTTACATGGACTTCTGTGCTTCCCTATCAGTAAAAAAACCTTAAGAACTCTATTCACTCCTTAACCCTTTTAGTGCAATGGGCTGACAGATCGGCTTTTGCATCTCAGGCAAAAAGTGCGGCGGGCTGTATTGTCCTATCTAAAGTGTGAATTCTCTGCTTTATATAACACGTTTTTGTTATTTTTTATCATCAATTCTAAATACTTTTCATGAAGCATAAGTCTTACTATAATTTTGACAACTTGTTTACGTGTTGGGAAGCTCAGCCTAATTGTACGCTCATTTTTTTACCCTTCACATCTCTCACTAGTACCGCTGGCAGAAGGTAGCACTAAGAGGGTTACAAGTACAGTCTCCAAATATGTATCAATAAACTTATCCGGAACAGTATGTATTAAATTTAACTAATGTATTACATTTAATATGTTACTTTGTTAACTGTTAATTGATCTCATTAAGTTGATGTCTCCAACTTTCTGCCTGAAACTGAACTGACCCTTCTCCAATAAATAAATGGCCAGAGCCTACCGCTCAGTCATTAACACCCGAGTGCCTGCTGGGGCTGGTTCTGTGCTGGGCAATGAAAACTTAATGGTGAATAAAGCTCATCTGGGCCCCTCCTCACAAAGCTCACTAGCAAGAGGAACTGCTCTTTTCCTGCTTCCTAATGCTTGATCCTTAGAGATATTTTGATTCTCCAATTTTGACCAAGCTGTGGGGTCTCTTAAAGGTCCTTCAACTTCCTTCCCCTAATACCTTCCCTTTGGTCCAGGTTGACTGGGAACTTAGGGCGTATGACATTTATTCCTTCTTCTAGGCCAAGATCTACGCTAACCTTTTTCCACATATTACATCACAGCAGTAATTACAGCTAACACTGAGGGAGTATTCATTCAGAGTGCTATTCAGACACCTATTCCAAGCACTTTCCAAGCATCATCTCATTTAATCTTGAGGCACCACTCACTCTGGCTGTAATTGTATGACCCTCCTTTTATAGAGGAAACTGTAGCCTGCCCATAGCTACTAAGTGGCAAAGTTAGAATTCAAATCCAGACAGTCAGGCTTCAGGGTGTGGACTTTCAAATATGATGCTATCGAGTAGCCCTGTCAAGCGACTTTCCCAAGCTGCACGATTTTAAAGTAGTGAAGCCAAGATAAAATCCAGACAGGCAGACTCCAGAGTCCACACTGTAACCACTAAACTGTGGGTCTCGCACTATCGTGTGGGGACTCCTGGGAAGTCCCTTTTGGGAGTCCACAACCTCAGAGCTATTTTTATAATACTGGGATATTATTTGCCTTTTTTCACTCAAGCGTGGAAAGGAGAGTTTTCAGGACACTATGACATGTGATGATGTTATCATTTTGCTGGCTAATGGAATGTGTGACAATTTAATCCTATCTTTCAAAATTCTCTGATTTATGAAGGCCTGTAGTCTAATTACTGTACCAAGTCAATCACCCAGTTTTGATGCTGTACTAGAATTACAAGTGATCACAGGGGAGGGACAACTAAGTGAAAATGAGTATACCCAACTCTATACTATTATTGCAACTTCTTGTTAATTTACAATTACTTCCAAAAAAAAGGTTAAATTGTTTTTAATTTCTAGCACAGTAGATGTCCAAAGACGTAGTCCACATAAACAAAAAGCCTGAGAACCACGGCTCTGGGTGAGACCACCTCTGGGCTTCCGGTACCTCTGATCTGTCAGGGCTGAGAGGCAGAGAACACAAGGGACCCCTATAACAGAGCTGCCAAGTGGTGATGAGGACAGCGAGGGAAGAGGGCCAGACCCACACGTTCCCGCCCGACCTGCCTGCTTCGT
>PVKE010032699.1:0-18331 GCA_004027555.1 Craseonycteris thonglongyai
GGCCCCGCCCCGTGTGGAACCATATGCTGAACTGGGAGCTCCCCCAGTTCGGTTCTCTCTCTGTCTGTCTCTCTCTGTCAAAAATAAAAATAAATAAAAATATAAAACAACAACAACAAAAAACAATAAAGCTAGCTTGACCAGCCTGTTGCTCAGGACGGCTTTGAATTGTGGCCTGGTTAATTCATAAACTTTCTTAAAACATTGAGGTGTTTTTGTGGGGTTTTGTCTTTTCTTAGCTCATCACCTGTTGCTAATGTAAGTGTATTTTATGTGTGGCCCAAGATATTTCTTCTTCCAATGTGGCTCAGGGAAAGGGAACCCCAAAGTTGTATACCCCTGTATACTTGACCATAACTTGGCGTATGCCTGTGACTAGAAAGGCCATGGCCCAAGTGAAGACAGTAATCCTGGTACAGTGGAGGCGACCTAGGTTAGGATGGAGGACTCTGCTTCTAGTTCCAGTTCTGTGGTCTACCTTTGAATGATCTTGGGCAAGTGTCTTAACTCTTTCTGGCCTTCAGTTTCCTCCTCTGTAAACTCTGAAGGAAGTGGCTGGAGAGATCTTTTAGCTTATAAAAATCTGTGCTTCTGAGACTTGCCATGGATGTTAGAGTTGTGAAAGGGAGATGCCAGGTCATCCATCTCACAGGATGGGATGCTATTACACAGGAAGGGAGGTGATATATTCAGAATCTTGCTTGAAGTGCTTTTGTTTAGAATGATTATTTCCTGGGTCCCAGGCATTTGTATTTTAAACTTTCTTACATTTAATTCTGGCATTCTAGGATAGACTTGTTATACTCAGTTAAGGTGATTTTAATCTTCAGTGAGATTAAAGGATGCTAATCTTTGCATCGACCTACTTGTCCAATGATGTTCCTGATTTCCTGAAATTGTCCTACTTATTTTTGGTGGCTAATGTGCCTTAGTTGTTTTAGATTTGAGGACGTAAATTCTAATGACTACAGAGATTAGATGGCATATGGTGAATTAAGCCAGGTGTACATTCTGGATTTTTAGTGTAGTCAGGTTTAGTTTTTAGTTCTGTAGCTTATTTTGTCTTTAATCTTGGGGCTCTCGTAGAGAATGGCAAAGGCTTTGGCTCATTGGGTAGCTTATAACCCTTCTGTGGGTGCATATGTTGCTGAGTTCCACCTGGTTATTTCCATTTGGGGTTGGTGGGTCCTGTTAGCCAAGTTTTCAAATCGTTCAGGAGAAATAGGTTCTGGGCTGCCATTTTCAGGTCTTTCTTATTTTTTGTGGGTTAACCACCTTAGACCCTGTCCATAATAAATGCTTGAATGGGAACTAATGTCCAGTTAGTGTGTGTTTGATTTCTGTTGTAGGGGTTAGGCAGGTGATGCTTGTCGTTTTCTCTCATTGTGGTAACTGAGCAGATCTGGTATCCTTGTAGAAAAGGCGGGATTAGCTGGAAAGTAGGACTTGAAAGACAAGACTTTCACTGTGTATTGTGAGGTTGGCCATGGAAAGTCATTGTCTTACAGTTTTTCTCCTCTTTGGCAACAATTAGATCCTTTACATTGGATAATTTACCAGCAAATCTGGGACATTTTATACATTTATAGTGTTAGTTAAGGAATGCATTTTCTCCCTTGTGGCCTTTAGTTTCCATCAGCCTTGGATCCTCTTCCCTCTTTCACTTCTCCCTTTCTTTCCTTCTTATCCACAGCATAAATTTGTGGCCTGTTTATGATGTATAGAATATTCCAGACATTGTGTACAGAATCTTCTAAAGAGGACTCAAAACTCAAAAAATACAGTCTACTCAACATTAACCAATAGAGTTATTGAGACCTCATAGTAATTGATGTGTGTGATACAAAGATATTTTAATGCTCTCGTTTGGGTTTTAGGATATTTATCAATTATAACACTATAAAATAGATTTTAAGAAACCTCCTTAAGGTTGGGGGAGTTCTGTTTCTATTGCTAGAGCACATTTGTAGTGTTAGGAAGTTCTTGGAATCCTTAAATATGAGCCATCATTTATGACATGGTACCCTCTAAGAGTGCTGTCAAATTCTGGGGGTTATTTCTGTTCAGCTGTAATTCCCTTGCTCTGACATTAATGCAGTATCATTATTTTGTAGGATGGGATCTTTAAGATGAGCCTTTCTCCAGATGGGACCCTCCTTGCATCCATTCACTTTTCAGGGAAGCTCAGCATCTGGGCTGTCCCATCTCTGAAGCAGCAAGGGGAATGGACTCAAGATGAGCAGGTATGTCTCTTGATTATGACTGTTCTTAGAATGATTCTTGCTTACAGGTGAGTACTAACAATAATTTCATTTTGTTGATATTTTACTGTAATGCACAGATTCTACTACCATCATTTAAAAACTTTAATTACTATTACCAGTATAGCAGGACAGATTAAGAATAGAGTATCACTGTGTACTGATTTTAATATAGAGTGTAGTGCAATACACTCTATACTGAGTATAATCTGCCCATTGAATTCTCTGTTTTCCCTTTTCTCATTCCCAAAATGCAAAGTAGAGGTGTATGTTTTTCAGCAAAAGTCAACTAACATGATCAAGGCTCTGGAGGGTCAAGATTTTAAAAGGGTTATGATTCTTCCCAAATTTTGCAGCACTCTTATTATTGGACTCACTTAAGGCTTGAGGGAAGTATTGGCTCTTCACTCAAAAAGTAGGTAGTGAAGATATGGAGAATGATAGAACTGTTAGCTTTTTAATGTCTTATAAGGACAGACTTTAAGAATTAAATTACTTTAGTTGTTTATAAACAGATAGAATCAACATCTGTTATAATTTAAAACCACAATGGGCAAATAAATTCTGCTCATATATAGCCATATGTTTTGCTAGAGTTCTGATTTAAGGAGCAATCTTCTCAAATATGTAGAGCCTATGCTGTATTATAAATCTTTTACTCCTCTGGTGGTGGTTTTGCATTTCAGGAGTTTAAGGGTTAATTTTTATTTTTATCACTTTCTTGTTTCCTTTCTCCTATTGTAGTATCTTGTCACCAACTTTGTTAGGTAGTTTTGAAATTTTAAGACTGGAACATATTCCCTGAATGAATGATTTTTTTTCCCCCCAGAATTCTTTTAAATTTCATTTCATCAGTTAAACTGCACTATTAAAGAATTCTTAAATAGCAGGGAAGGAGAAAGTGGCTCTACATTTTCTTACTCTTTCCACAGACTTCAATTGTATTTGTTTTGATTATTCTTCAATTGATATTTCTTTAATACTGGGGTCCCTAAACCCCAGGCCATGGACCAGCCCCAGTCTGTGGTCTGTTAGGAACTGGGCCGCACAGCAGGAGGCTAGTGGTGGGTGAGCGAGCAGAGCTTCATCTGTATTGGCAGTCGCTCCCCTCACTCGCATCACTGCCTGAGCTCTGTCTCCTGTCAGATCAGATTGGACTGTCTGTCTAGTTGTAGGAATACAAGCTCAGGGGCTCCCCCTGATTCATTATGGTGAGTTGTGTACTTATTTCATTATTATATTACAGTGTACGAATAGAAATAAAGTGCACAATAAATGTAATGCACTTAAATCATGCTGAACCCCCACTCTCACCCTACCTCATGGTCCGTGGAAAAAGTATTTTTCACAGAACCGGTCCCTTGTGCCAAAAAAGTTGGGAGCTGCTGCCTTAATACCTTTAACAAGTTTAGGGAGAATTTTTTCTTTTTTCTTATTACCTTGAATTTAATTTGCTCTCAACATCTCCACCACTCTGTCTTGCTTCATCTGGATTTATTCTGAATAGAAGGGGTTGCCCAGTCTTCAACCGCAGTCGCTAAATAGAAGGGACATTCCCTCTGAAATTGCAGGTGATGTGACTTAGCTCTTCACTCCAGAGTGGAGCGGATCAGCTCTCAGAACTGTTTTTAATGTATTTTAGTTATTCATGTCAGATAAGTGATCCAAAAGGTACCCTATATTTTTCATGGTTGTCAATATACAGTGAGAAAATGTTGAGCTTTTGTCATTTGGGAAGAACTTGTTCTAGTATACATGGGAAATTTTACGTTTTGGCAAACGTTTTCTTAAATTGTGAAAATTTTAATATTAAAAGCATTATCTTCCCCTCCCCCATTTCTGTTTGCTTAAATTATTTTCATTCACCCAATAGCAATATTGATCAAGTTCTGAAGCACACTTAGTATTTCATCGTGTGACTCTCCTAGAATGTCATTCATATAGATTAAGGACAAGTCAAGCAAAATCTGTTAGTATGCTTTTTTGTTTACTGAAATTATGGATTTCAGTAAAGATAAATTGCATCTGTTGTAATCCTTACTGGCCTGCATTCAACTTTTTAACAGCTTAGACACTTTTAATCTTAGGTTGCCAGTCAATGTCATTATAATCCATTATTCTAACTCAATGTTATTTTTTAATTATAATTTTATAGTGATTTTATTAAAAATTTAAAAAATGATTAAAAACATGGAAACTCAGGAATGACTAAGCATACATACTTTGGTAGTTTGGACTAGGTCATCAGAAAAGTAATGGGACAGGAAAGGAACGCAATTTGGAAATGGCCAAAGAAGTACATGGTGGGAAATGATGAATTCAGGCCAGAACTTTGTTCCTAGTATTGTCCTCATGTGAGTCTTTGAACAGAAATGTCCTGAGAGTTTAGAAGAGCGGTGCACAGGAATTTCTTTGTACCTCAGTGAGCTCCTGTGTTTCCTCCCATGACTCAGATCCGAAGTCCCCCAAACAGTCTGCAGAGGCCATTTGGCAATGCAACTGTATTCTCAAGCTGGTTGTTGCTTTTATTACAAATGTATGATTTTTTAGGGTTTTATATCAGTTTCTTATTTGGTTGGTATAAATTTCCCTTGAATGCCAGAGCAAACTGGACAAAATAGGTATTTGGGTTCACAGCACTGATGTAAGCCATGGATCTGGTTGCTATCATCAGGGACATTTTGCAGGTAGTGGAATTCTTTGCTGAGGGAACAGTGGGTTAGCGATAGTTACTGGACCTGATTCTACGTTCATTGCTGTTCCCACCTCTGCTCATCACTGCCTCGTTCCAGGGTTCATCCCCTCCCTTTTCTGGCTCTGCTGTGGTAGCTGAATAGAACAAACTGCCCTCATCCCCTGCTAGTTCTAGCCTCAAAAGAAATTTCTGTCCACAGTTGAAACAGAGGACACTTGATTTTATCCATTCTTTTCTTTAAAATTCTAAAGTTATGGTCAAAATGCATATTCCTTTATTCACCTGCCGTGTTTTCTCCTCTGATTGTTATGCTTCACACTTGCTTTCTGAGACCCGCTCTCCTGGTTTCCTAATTTTGTGTAACCTTTTCTTGTAGTCTTTCTGACACTTCATTCCATTATAAACAAATTCCTGTGAGGCCTCAACGTTTTCATAGCACACTGGTTATTTTCAATAAACTTAGTTCAGGCTTAGATAGCTCTGTAGGATAAAGGTTCACTCATACACTATTCTTGTGGCTATTACAAAACTTAGTCTGATAATCAGGTTGCTTATTATTTACTGAGTACTTGTCCAGAGTATTCAGCAAGCAGTAGAGCTGCTATTTGATTCCCTGTCTCTCGGCTGTCCATGCTCTTTATGACCATGTCGGGAAGTAAATACATTTTAAAAGGTGGAAAACAACCCCTATTTATTAGGCTTTCTTTGTTTGACGATATTTGAGAGAACAGACAAATCCTTTTTCTCAGTGTAACACAGATTTCTTCAGCCCTCTCAGATATGTTGAACTCTTGAGCCTAGTAAGTGTGTGTTTTTCCTGGTACTAGAATAAATAATTGAGATAGTCTGTCATTGGCCAACCCTTAACTTTATAATAGATAGCTACAGGACTTACGTGGTGGGTCAGGAGGTGAGGGTGGTAACTCCGTGTCCAGCAAAAGGAGTTTGAACAACCATACTTGGCTTTAGTCTGTCACTTATATGCTGGGAATTAATCCCACTGTATTGGGCATTTTAGATTTGGACTTCAATATATGAAGGGAGTCATTTGGACTTCAATATATGAAGGGAGTCATTAAAATCTAGCATGGTAGAGTAAGTGCTTAGCTTGTATGTAACAGTACTGTAAAGAGTAAGTTACTTCATAACAAGAAATGATGAAGTTCAACTATTTATTGAATCTCTACCAAATGCAGTAATTCAGTCCATGTCCCTTAAGATGTTCATAGTCTTGCAAGGAAAATTATAAATCAACAAAATAACATTTCAATATTATGAAAAGATAAGCTCAGAGGAAAGGCACATAAATTCATTTGGTGGTGTCGGCAAGAAGGATTGTTGGGTATAAATAGCATTTGTACAGAAGGCTTGGCTATCCACAGAGCAATTTTAATCTATTTCCTTTGTTTCATAGCAACTCTAGTAAGTAAAAAATGTGTTTATGCTCATTTGAATAGATAGGATAGGGCTAGGAACAGTTAACTTACATCCTGAAATGTTAGAATGAAGACTTCATCTTGACTCCTGTCCTCTGATGTCATAGGTTAAGCCTTTGTTCAGGGCTCTTTTTGCAGTGCTTACATTGAGAAATGCTGACATCTATGTGGGCAAATCAGGTACCAGCTCTGCTGTTAATGGAAAATAGGTAGAGAGACTATGTAGTTCATGAGAATGACCCTTCCTGGCGCCGTGCACTCATTATGGAGAGACACTGCAGATGTGATATTAATAAGTGAGAGGGATGTTGCGCACTCATCGCTGGCTGGAAACCACTTGAAAACACTTAACTGCTCTTTTCTCACTTGTTTCGTGATCAAGTAACATTGGGTCAGCCAGGTGGAACAAGGCTTGGCTCCTCTTCCTGGCTGCTGTAGGAAATGAATAGACAGCCGCATAGTTTAAAATAGATCCTACAGTGATATGTAGTAGATTGTCAGAGCTTATAATTTTAGCTTAAACGTCGCCTTAGAAGAAACTTGTTACCATTGCCCTGCACAACCTTAAACTCTTCTAACAAATTGTGAATTCAGCTCACATGGGGCTTTCATCATGAAATTTGCTACTTTATTAGTTTTCATAATGTGCTTTGTGTGATTATTTTCTCTATAAAATCTAATGATTAAAGATAGTTGTGGAAAGTGCCTATTCCATTTGACTTCTATCTAGTTTTGAGTTGATTAATACTTTGGCTTTCATTTGTCAATGTGAAAATCCATCTGGCTAGAAATCTGTGAGTATTAAGTTCTGTTCATATCTAGAATAGAGTAAAATCACTCATGTGATTTTCATTCCAAACATTTCCCATATGGTATGTTTATGTATTTACATCTCAGTTTTGGCCTTAATTTTCTCTGAAGAAAGTTTTATTACTTGCCTGTTTGTGCTTCCTTAGATGTAGTAAATAGAAAAGTTACCGTTTTCATTTTCATTTAATTTTCTCTTTGACACACCACAGGTATGAACTAATTTTGCTAAATGAACGATTCGATGAAGGATAAGCAAGATGACAGTTTATGTGATTAATCTTGATATAATCCACAGCTGTTTCCACAACTTCATTAGACTGAGCTCCTTGAGACTAGGCACCAAAAATACATTTCTTCCATGAAATCTAACTTAGGTCTCGGCATATTAAATACTAATAGATATTTGTGGAATGAACAAACTTTTGAAAGCTACCTTTTATGTTGTTGGGAAGATGGGATTTCATTATATTTAGTTTGGCCTGTGTTGCAATCATTTATTTCCCCTTTTTAGCCCTCCACCTGCCTGAATGGGGATCTAGAATGTCTGATTTTTTTCCCCTCTCAGTTTAAGTGCACAGAATTCTTTGTCGTAAATAGCAAAATGAAGCCACACTTTTGAAAGGGTGCAGGAAGACTGGTACTATATCAGCTCGTTTTCCTCCAGCATAGACATTTTAATCAGGGCTCAGTGATTTAAGTGATGGGTTAATTCACTCACTCATTTAGCACTTAGCTGCTATGAGGCATGGGCACTCTGATGGACCTGCATGCAGAAGAACAAATCCTCACCTTGCGTTTCAAATTGAATTTTCAAGAGACACTGTTATTTAAGTAATCTGCGTGGAATAGTCTAGTCCTCCCATGTGAAGATGGGCTCCCCTAGACCATTGCTGTTCATTGTGCTCTTACGCATGAACTTGCATGAAGATAAGCGTACTTTGAGTTCTCAAAGTACTTATGCCAATGAGATGATTTCTGTAAAATATTTTCTCAAGTTCTTTGTGTGATATTTCACTGTGACCTGCAAATCCTTAAATTTACCCCCAGGTGAATCATGGGCATTGTTTGCTGGGTTTAAAGTTTTAAAGTTATTTTATGCTCCCCTTGTCTACTCAAGAATGTAAGCAGGGAGACACATACGTGGCATCATACAAATAAATGGGGGTGCCCATCTGGTGGTGTTGGGGTGTGGACAGCTGGTGATTCGAAGGCAATGGAAACTTCTAACATTCCTTATAAATGATCACATATGATTTCATTTTAGTGGATTATTTTCAATAATATGTACCTTATTCTAATTCTTTGAAACTTAATTGTCTTTTTTATGATTAAGTCAACCAGGACAATCTATTTTTTTTCCTTAGTAGTTAAATAGCCATTTATGGTAACTTTTTTTGGATGAAGTTTAAAGAATTATATCTTCTGGTCTTAGCAGCTACTCTGAGTGACTTATTAAAGTAGTAGAGAGCAGAAAATTGTTCCAGGCCATGGAAAGAAATCCCAATTTTAATAGTCAAAATTCTTAGCCACTGATATATTGGTAATAACACATAATGCTTATTGTGTCTCATTAGATGAAAAAACACATTTGACTTAAGGACACCATAACCTTTTTTAGGCTTAAGATTTCAGATAAATAACCAACCAATTTTATTCAGGGTCTTTTCTCATGCTGTTGTAATTCTGAAAGATTAGGTAACAGAGCCGAGAGGGTGTCTAACAGTGGCTTAATTGCAATTGTTTTATGATACTTGAGAGATAACATGTGTCATTATATTAAAGTTATTGCTGCAAGATTAGAATATGAATGGATTCAATTTGAGGATTTCACGGTTACATTTTTTTTTACTTAGTGAATTTTTAGTCAGAGAAAGTTAGAACTGGAGATAACATGGAGGTTGTGGAGTCCAGTGTCAGAGCTATGGAGACCAAGGCCTGGAGGGGTTGCTTCATTATAAGTGGTGGGGGGCAGACTTGTATCCAGGCTGGCTTTTATTCACTATAGCATGGTTGTCTCCTAATGCATATGTTTGTGAGAGTATGTAGAATTGTTAGCGCATCTTGCTTTCATTTGTATTAGTTGTATACTTGTGGTCTTACTCTTATGTATGCTGTTTTCTTCAAATTGAGTCCCAGTACTTGCATGTGCACATTTTAGCTGTAAGAACAATTGGTTTTTAAGATAATGGAGAGGAATAGATTTCAATGAGGCGTAACTAAGAGATCATCTATTTTTTATTTAATCCAGTTCTTGGCGATGTTCTCATAATTTTCTTATATTGTTGACTCAAGCAGTCATGAGAATATTTGTTCTATTTAGCCAGGCTATGATGACCTTAATCCTCGTTGGAGACTCTCTACTGAAAAGAGAAAGAAAATAAAAGGTAAGTTCTATGAAATATGACAATTAAAATTTTAAGAGACTCCTGTTCTATAAAAGGTACTCTTTAGATGATCATGTAGGGAAGGAAAAAATCTTTTTATCCTGTTAGGCTCTCTGGCTGGGGCCCTATAAAATTAGATTGACAAGACAGATAATGAGAACAAACACGGGTTGGTTAGCATGTGTGTGGAGCTTACACATGGGAATACCCAGGGTTAACTCCAAAGGTTGGTTGGAAATTGGGTTTACATGGCATCTTAGCAAGGGAATAATACATTTTAGAGAAATGACAAGAGAAAGGACAGAACTTAGTTTCTCACATTCCTTCAACTTAAAAGTATTTATGTCAAAGGGACTTATTTTGGGATGACGTATCCTGATTCCTATTTTGTAAAAAATTCGAGCGATGACTTACTATGTATTTTAACCCATTATTTAACATACCTTTAGGGCCCAGATATGATTTTTTAATTGATGATTAGACTAAATGTGTTGCATTTACACCACACTGACAGATAGGTTTGTATCACTTTACTTCTCCCCCACTAGATAAAGAGTCCCTCTACCCCCTGATCGATGTCAACTGGTGGGCAGACAGTGCTGTGACCTTGGCTCGCTGCTCTGGAGCTTTGACTGTTTCCTCAGTGAAAACTCTGAAGAATTTGCTGGGAAAGTCCTGTGAGTGGTTTGAACCATCACCTCAAGTCACTGCTGCCCATGATGGCGGGTTTTTAAGTTTGGAGGTAATGCTTTTCATTTTAGAGCAACCAGTGTGTTTGAAAGTAAACAACTACTTCACTAAAAAGTTAAACATCGGGTTTTTTTGTTTTTGTTTTTTTAGTTCTCCCATTATGTAATTTTGGCATTAAAAACAAAAATCTGTGATTGGAATCAGAGATTGAGGGCAGTATAAAAAAGATGTATTATTTAATAAAAAAGCTTGCATTGTAAAACAGAAAATTTAGTCATTTTGCTGTCTATAAAGCATGTTTTCTTCACTGACAGGATAGATTTTTCTAGATTTAGTCATTTTAAAATGTAAAAGCTATTGCTACTTAAGAAATATAGTGATTTACCTATTTCTGTGAAGTATGACAACTTAAAATTTTTGGTTCTTTTAGTAACGAAAGCTTGTTAATTATGACAAAAGATTGGAAAATAGAGGTTAGTCATTTAAAGTTATGTTGTGGTCATTTAAAGTTTTTCTCAATCTCGAGTAACAATTTAAATCTCTTTTACTTCAGTGTAGATTGACAAGTATTTATTTTTATTTTTATTTTTTTTACCTCAGAGTTTACTGTGTCTGATGTTACTTAGAGACAATGATGGCTTAAAATCTCAGCCAACTCTGCTAAGTCTGGAACAAAAACTATCTTTACCAGCTAGGCTTTCAGACTCAGAACTTTGTGAAGCTAGCTATAAGTTTTTAAAAAGAGGTGTGGGGTGTGGAGAGCGATTCTCAGTAAATTCTCAGTAAAGCAAAATGTTCATTTTCCAAATAGATTAAAAGATCATCTTATTTTTCTACAGCTGATATAAAAATATCAAAAGTGAAGAAATTAATTCTCAGCTCCTTCATTTCCCTAATATAATTATTCAGCTTGTATTTATGAGATCTAATATGACTTATTAAAACATAGGCTTTACTTTTGGAGACTTGGAGCCAGTAATCTGCGTGTTTCTGGAGCTTTTGATGTTTATATTTTCTGTTGTTGGGATCCTTTGAATTTCATTCCTACTCTTCAGTCACGTGGCTGATGTTATGAATCAAACCAGAGTAGAATTAAAAATATTTTTCTCATTAACTCTAAAACTTGTCTTTAGTTCCTTACCAGTAACATCTCCTTTTTTCAATTCAGTGTGAGATTAAACTGGCCCCAAAACGATCTCGTCTGGAGACGAGGGGTGGAGAAGAAGAGGACGGGGAGGAGGATTCTGACTCGGATCAGGAAGTCTCTGCCAAGGCGCGCTACTTTGGTTATGTAAAACAGGGCCTGTACCTCGTGACCGAAATGGAGCGCTTTGCACCGCCCCGGAAACGCCCGCGGACCATTACAAAAAACTACCGCCTCGTGAGTCTGCGCTCCACCACGCCAGAGGAGCTCTATCAGAGGAAGGTGAGAGCGCCAGGCTCTCAGCGAGGCCCACCGGCGCCCAGATTTTATTTCATTGAGAAAAATGAGCATTCTAATAAAGAAATTTGAAGAGGGATTGTCTCATTATTGACATGTTGGAACTATCAGCCTTATAAAGCTTTTGAAAGTAATACTGGTCTTTGTGACTTCGTGATGAAAATAAAACCAGTGGAGAGAAGATGAGTACACCGAGACCGATTGTTCATTTTGCGGCTTAGCCTGGGTGTTTGCTCCCCTTCTGTGGCCTTCAGCTCACACTTCATCTGTGTCTCAGGACAGATGTGTGCTCAGGCTGGTGATGGTGAGGGAGGGCATGTGGACTTGCTCCCTGGTCAGGGCTCTGCACTGAGTATTCATGTTATCTGGGCTGTTCCTGTGGCATCATGGGAGGGGCCCTGGTCTAGGAGTCAGGCTGATGGCACCGCTGATCCTGGGTTTGACAGATTGTACTGAATAGATGAATGGATTTCACCTTATGTCTATTAAATTGCTAAAAGAAATACTTGATCTATCTGCTCCTCCAGAGTTTATGAGCTTCTGGTGCCACAGGGCACATGCGGATAATTAGGAAGCAGAACATAGTGTGCAGGTTAAGGGGACGTTCCTCGTTCACACCACAGTGGCCTCATGGATGGTTCAGGAATGTAACATCTGTTCCCATTTCCTTGTCCAAAGATTGAGAGTGAGGAGTATGCGGCAGCCTTGGCTCTGGCCCAGACCTACGGCCTGGACACGGACCTCGTGTATCAGAAGCAGTGGAGGAAGTCTGCGGTCAACATCGCTTCAATTCAGAATTACCTGGTATGGCGAGTCATTCTGGTAACCTGGCAAAATTCATATTTATGGACTGTTTCAGTGATAGGGCTTCAGACTATTTCTGACTTCTCTATAGCTGATGAAGTATATTTTACTCAACCTGGAAAATCATCCTGTTTTATTGATGCTGCAGCTGGCCTTTGCTGCCTAATCATGTGAACACTGATAAACCAGCCAGCGACCTGGTGTGGCGGAATCCTTTCTCTTCCTCCTCGGTTACCTCTCTTACCTACTTCACAGGGTCCTATCAGGAGGCAGAGGCCACACAGTAACTTGAACAGGGCAAGTTTTAGTATCGAAAACTGTTTTCTAGTAATGAGTGATTAGCTATAAAGGGGTAAAAAGAAACTAAGAAAGCTCTAGGGCTAAAGGAGCTTGGCCAAGGCGGGAACTGACTGGGAAGGGAGGTCTCCCAGGGGCTGGGATTCAGACCTCATTGCTCGTGTGATGGAAGGGATTGGACCTTAGTAGCCAAGGTTGATAGGCAGCCAAAGGTGGGATGGATGGGCAAGTTGGATGCCTATTGCTAGGGTACACCGGTGAGTGGGGGTCAGGAAACCCCAGAGAGGGGTAAGCATCAGAATGCGTACAGCAAATACTGGCCAGGGCTGGAAAGAACTCCCATTGGAATGCACGGCATAGTATGGAAAGGAAGCTGCCATGGGAGTACATGTGAAATTGAATGGGAAGTTGTCTTCAGTGGGAGCAAGAGGGGAAGTATGTGCCCCTGGATGTCTCTTAACGTATTTTGCCAAACCCTTAGGAGCAAGAAGAAAGGAAGAACACTAGGACTAGAAACCCAGAGCCTTTTCCTTTACAGTAGCCCTCTGGCGCCCTCTATTGGCAAAGCTGAACATTTCATGGGAGATGCTGTCTATCCCATAGCAGGTTGTGAAGAGGACTTCTGAAGCTGAGAGGCAGTAGATAGTTAACTGATGTATTGTATTTGCCAAATAGTTCTTTTCTGTTTAACTCCTACAGTTGGGTCCCTCCTGCTATCACAGTTAAAGTTGTTATTTGGCCTGCATATTTGGACCCTTGTCACCTTTGTGAGGAAGTAGTTCGATTTATGGCATGCTTAAAAAAAAAAAAAGTGACTTCTTATCTGACATTTAGAAATGAAATTACTTTTGCATTTAGGAAGATTGTAAAAAATGGTGGGGAAATGTCATAATTGTTTTTCCTAAAGATTTATGTACATGAATAATCAAAAAACAAAAACACGTAAAGTTCTGCGTAAGAAGTTGGTGGCTTCAACCAAACAAGAAGATAAACTGTTAATCCAAGTAAGACATCAGCGATAAGAGCAAATATGACATATTGAAATAAAGGAAGAAGACATAGTTGCTTGCATTTTTTTTAGATATCAGAACACCAAACCTGTACTATCTTGCTTTCTTTTGTGAATCAAGACAGTAGCTCATGAGTTCATATCTACCCATTTTGTGACTTTTTTGGGCACACAGTAAAAGATACTTTTGGTCTCAATAGAAGCTGACAGGTTTTAGACAAAGCAAGTACATTTTTTTATGGGGGGAAATACTTTTTTTAATTGTTAAACTTACTGATATGACATTGGTTGGTAAAAATTACATAGGGGAGATACTTAATTCAGCTAAATAAACAGGCACTTAAGAGTAAAAGCACTATAGTAGAGATGCTGAAGGGGTAGTGGGGCCACTTACGTGGCCTTTGCTTTTAGGGAATTTACAATTTTACAAAGAAAATAAGCTTCATGCCAAAGATAAAAATCGCCGCATAAGAAAATTCCACAAAAATGCTGTGGGAACCAAGTGGGGTAGCAGTCACCCCATAACCATATTGACCCAGTGGTTATGGAAGGCTTTATATAGTGATGTTTTCAGCAATGCAATGATTAGAAAGGATTCATAGTGGTCCGAGAGTCAGAAGAAAGGAGGATACTCTTCATGGGACTAGTAGTATGGGCAAATTAAAAGAAAATGAGCCTGACTCGTGAGGCCAGTGACTACATCTCTTATTCACTGTTGGATCCTCATGTCTAGTTCAGTATGTGGCACTTAGTTGGTGCCCAATAAACATTTCTTTGATGAGTAAATGAGCTCTGTAAGTAAACCAGTCTGTAAGGTCTGATATTCTACAATAGTGAATACTGTGAAGTGTGATTAGGAAGACATTGATTTGGGTCTGGGAGGATGTCAAAAGCTTGTGATGATTTATGATTTGTAGACTAGGGTAATGGGGGACTGGTGTGGAGTTTTGATTGAGCAGGTGAAGAGGAAGATGGTATAGAAAATGAGTTGGTAGAAGCCGGGGTGGTGGTGGGAAACCCTGCTAAGGGCAAGGGACTCTTGTAGTGCCTCAGGTGTTATGTGCTGATGCTACAGACTGGTATGGAGACCATAAACACGAAAAGCGATAATGAGTTAGGAGACATTTGAAGAAAGAATTGATAGCTAGAAAGTGTAAAAGAACATAGTGTATGAGTCAAATTTTACTTCAGATTTGTAACCAGTGACTCTAGGAAGAGGGCAAGTCAGGGATTTTGAATAGACTCAGAAGAAGCAGTTGGGAGGGAAGAATAGACCCTTGGTCTTTCCAGAGAACACCATACCCCATCTCTTTATGATTAAATTATCACCCATGCTTTGTGTTGTACACCTCATGGTCAAGTAGGTACAGAATCTATAAACATGCTTGTTATAATAGGAGATAGCTTTTTCTTTCTGCTTTATTTTCTACTCTTATTATATAGCCTAAATGGAAACTAAAGAGCAACTATAAAAATTTGAAAAGGTCTTTTTTTCTATTTCCCTAAAGGATTACTGAGCTTGTGTTTCCTTGTGGCTCATTAGAAGAACAAAGAAAGCCGTTGGAACCACACTCCCTCCATAATAGTTCTAATCACCATTAGGGAGTTAGCTTTTTCTGTTGGTTTTCTCTAGCTGCCACCTCTAGTCAAGTTTGTAGGTAGCTATACTCCCTGGGGTATAGCATTATAATTTTAGGAGGCAATTGTCAGGAGCTGTCAGATGTCATGGGTTGTTTAATGCCTCTATGTTGTTTTCTTTGTATCCAGAGTAAAATAAAGAAACGATCCTGGGTTCTTCATGAGTGTTTGGAAAGAGTTCCTGAAAATGTGGATGCAGCAAAAGAACTGCTTCAGTATGGACTAAAAGGCACAGACCTGGAGGCTCTTCTAGCAATAGGGAAAGAAGCAGATGATGGCAGGTAGGTGACACACAGATTTGGATTCAAAACTAAAGGTGACTTTGTGGAAACTTTTCAGCTGAGACATTGAAAAGGGTAAACTGTTCTTTATTTAGGTTATTCTGTAATGAGGCAGTTTCCTTTGATCGACGCTTCCTTATCTGAGCTCACAGCTTTCTTTTCTTCAAGTTAAATGTGTTTACGTGTGATAGCTTGGTGCTAAGGACAGAGCTAAGTCTGTAAACATTGAATGCAGGCTGCTTCTACACGTTGGGCTCTAGACACATACTTGGGTGTGCTTATTAGTCAGATGGAGCCCCCTTAGGCAAGGCTGAGCTTCATTCACTTTCTGTGTGTAGCATCACACTGGCTTCACAGAATTACCTTGAGTGATTAAATTGTGTGTCTTGGGCAAACACCTCATAAACTTTTCAGCACCATACAAATGTCAGTTAATAAAAACAATAATGAAGTTGTTTGCTAAGAGCCATTGCTCTTCAGACATTTGGAACTTTTTGTGAGATATAAATGTGATAATATATATTTGATAAATAATGTAAATGAGACATTCATGACCATTTTGAGACCTTAATTAGAAGCGATTCAGATTGTAAGCTCTGGGCCGAGTTTTCCTTTCATTGAATGAATGTAACCTCACCTGTTTTCCCAAAGTAGTTCTCCTTTCTTAATTTCTTTAAAGCTTCTAAATGTGCTAAGTACTGATGACCTGATGGCTTTTTGCCTCCCCTATGGAAATAATGAATCACTTTCCTTAAAATAGCAAAAGCTTTCTTTCAAATAACTGGTGGTTTCTGTGGAAATCAACTGCATAATAAAATCTGTCAAAGTAGGGATAGTGGCTTTTCACCACATGAAATGAAAAAAATTAGTTTAAATAGATTTTGGTTTTCTTTTTTTCTTACAGATTTACATTACCTGGTGACGTAGACATTGACAGTATTTCCTATGAGGAGCTCTCACTACCTGATGAAGAGCCTGCCAAGAGTAAAAAGAAAGAGCTCAAGAAGCGCCAAGAACTACTTACATTAGTGAACTTTTCAGAGTAAATGACTTTTTACTGTTCACTTGGTAATTTCTTGAAAATAATTAGTCCTCTGAGTGTGTACTTTACTAGAGATAATTGCTCTAAATTATTTCAGCAGTGTAAATTGAGTGCACTTAATATTTTATTCTTGTACTTTTGTGTATTCCATGGTTTTTGGGCTCAATGGAATATTGATCATTTTTATTCTAACTTAGAGAAATGTGCTTTTATATATGTGTAAATGGGCTAATATAGTCATTCCAAACAGGTTAACGCTGGAACAAAAGGAACTCTGCCGTAGTAGACTGAAATTATTAACCTACTTAGATCGGCTTGCAACATACAAGGTAAGATGTAGTTTATCTGGGTGGTGGGCACATAATGCGAAGCATGGGTGATGTGATGTGGACTGTACATCTGGAAACTGTCTAATTGTTACCAATCAATGTCACCCCATTAAATTTAACCAAAAAAAAAGAAAAAAGATGTAGTTTAATCAAACCAGGTACGAACAATTCATGTGGCAAAAATTCATTTTGTACAATTAGTCTCAGGTTCTCTTGTATATCAGTTTTGGTAAAACTTGGAGCTTGTGAAAGGCCAGAAATTGTCTTGTTAGTCTCGGGAATAGAAATGCTGTAGCCACTTCAGTGCATCTGTTTCCTACATGTACATGGGGATTTTAAGGTTATGGCATATAGCTGTCTCCAGGACCAAATTCCAGTATATACTGGGTTTTAGTAATCCTAATGTGAATATATAAATGTAATTGGTATCAATTAATGTCACCCCAATAAATTTAACAAAAAAATATGTATATATAAATTAAAATTAAAAAAAAGTTTGTAAAAAAAAAAAAAAGCACATTGTGACCTGCAGAAGTCAGTAGAGAGAGAGTTTATCATTTATTTTTAGCTTTTGTTTTACTGATGATGAGATCTGTAAAAAAAGTTCAGTAGAATGTTCAGTTTGACTGTCTAGTTAATTTTTTTTATTCTTTATTTCATTATTCTTATTAAGTTACAGTTTCCTATTTGACTGTAGTAAGTACATTTATTATTACACAATAATGGTGACATTTAAAGTATTTTTTGAGCCCACTTTTTAAGGGAATCAGCTGAGCTTTTGAAATGTAAATGAAATTGATGAATTTGGATGTTGAAACTTAGAAATCAAGATGTATAGATGTAATGGCTAACTAGCAGATAGTGATAGAGATAGACATTGCATTTTAAACATAGAACATGGCTTATTTTATTAATTCTGTGATGAATGAGATAAAAATGGATCCACTCAAATTTCACCTGACTACCTACTGTATGCCAAATGTTGTGCCAGTGTGGGGGAGTAGAGTAGGGTGACCAGATGTCCCGCTTTTGGCGGGACAGTTCTGATTTTTAACAATTTGTCCCGCGTCGTTTTAAAAAAGTCCCGATTTTTGGAAAGAATGCATGACAAGCTAGGGAACGGCGGGAGATAGACCAAATTTTTAATCAAGAACCCCCCCCTCCCCCTGGTCAATGGTGTCCCTCTTTACCAATGTTAAAATCTGGTCACCTTA
>PVKE010032700.1:0-18336 GCA_004027555.1 Craseonycteris thonglongyai
TCTTCAGTGCATATTTATTTCTATTTTACTTTTTGACAGATAGAGAGACAGAGACAGAGACAGTTAGAGAACCGAACTGTGGGAACTCCCCAGTTCAGCACGTGGGTCCTGCCTGGGCCGGAGCCGGGATTCGATCCTCGGTCCTCATGGCCTCAAAGCGAGCGCTCAACCCGCTGAGCCGTCCCGGCTTTCCCCTAAATAGATTTTTTAATGAAAGACCTATTTTAGTTACTTTTATTAATCTCAAATCTCTATGGATCACATTTTCTCATGCATTAATTTTTTAGTCCCCAAAACAGTTCCATAAACTTGGGTAGAAATGTGTAAGTAAAATTAAGGTGACTTTTGCGATGTTAAAAATTAAAATATGGGGAAGCCGAGATGACTCAGCAGGTAGAGTGCTCACTTCGCAGCTCTGAGGAATGAGGATCAAATCCGGCCCTGGCCCATGCAAACCCATATGCTGAACTGTAGTGAGCTTCCCATGTGGGAGGCCCCCATTTTGGTTCCCATTCCCCAGTTCAACACCTGACTCGTGGGGGTGTGCCTCTCATGTGGGAGGCCCCCAGCCAAGTTCCTGCTGTGTGTGGCCCCCACCCTCCTGTGTGGAACAAAGCCATGTTGGAAACTGATGATGTACAACAGTGGAGACTGCTCTGGGCCCTCCCCCTTCTCTCTATCTCTATCTCTTTAAAAAAAACAACAACAGTAAAATAAGTTTTAAAAATTAAAATGTTATTATTTTTACAATTAAATTTGAAATGCAATGTCTATGCTCTACAACGAACACTAAAGTACTTTCTAAAACAAAAAATTTTCAATAAAATTTTAATAGGTCATTGTGGCAATCAGAAAACTATAGTATATTTATATATTTATTTTGAGAGGTAGCATATAACACATTCCTTTTTTTATTGTTAAATTTATTGGGGTGACATTGATTGATATAAATTATAATATTTCCAGGTGTACAATTCTACATTACATTGTCTATAAATTGCATTATGTGCTCATCACCCAGAATGAGCTCACTTTCCACCACCATATGTTTGATTCTCCCTCCCTTCTCCCCCACGCATCTCCCCCCTTAACCTCAGTTAACCAACCACTAAACTATTAACTGTGTCCATGAGTCTTTGTTTCTTTGTTCCTTTCAGTTTTATATTCCACCTATAAGTGAGGTCATATGTTTCTTGATTCTTTTTTTTTATTTTATTTTTTTTGGAACTGAACTGGGGGCCTCACCACATTCGGGAAGCACACCCCAGTTCAGCATGTGGATCCACCTGGGCCGGAACCGGGATTCAATCCTCGGTCCTCGGGACTTCAAAGCGAGTGCTTAACCCACTGAGCCATTCCAGCTTTCCCTGTTTCTTGATTCTTTCATTCTAACTTATTTCAATTAATAAGATGTTTTCAAGGTCCATCCACGTTGTCACAAATTGCTATATTTCATCTTTTCTTGTTGCTGAGTAGTATTCCATTGTGTAAATGTACCACAACTTCTTTACCTAGTCATCTATCAGAGGACACGTTGGTTGATTCCACAACTTGGCCACTGTGAACAGTGCTACAATGAACATTGGGGTACATGTATCTTTGAGGATTAAAGTTTTCAGGTTTTTTGGGTAGATACCCAGGATAGGGATTGCTGGGTCATATGGCAATTCCATTCCTAGAAAAAACTATATATTTTATAGTATAGAGAAAAGTATGTTCACTTAGATAAATTGTGAAAATACATAAGAATACTATAAAAACTTGAACTAGTTAGAATTCCAGAAGATATCTTTTAAGAAATTCTCACAGCTCCTGTGACACCATCATCTCTTGATTTTTTTCCTACTACATCCCTGATTATTTTTTCAGGGTTTATTGCTACACCCCTGATCAATTTTTTCAGTCTTTTGGCCACTAATGTAGGTTATCCTGAAATTCAGTCCTAGTAAGACTTCTGTTCTCATTTTTCCATGAAGATACACTGATGATAATAATGTTCCTATCATGAGACTAGACCACATTTTTGAGCAAAACAATTTTTTACTTGAAATATAAAGTAATATCACAACTGGTGTTTGGGGCAAAAATAGGTAGCCATTGACTGTCTCCTACCATGAGTTGCTCCTGGAGAATGGCTACTCTTGCTGGAAAGGAACAAAGTTTCCCAGGCCCCTTTAATCTTAATGGTACTGTATGGTTAGTTCTCCCATCCCCTAAGGAATATAAACAGAAGGGATTTGTCATTTTGCTCCAAAAATATTAAGAAGCAAGTGTGAATTCTCCATACTCTCTTTCCATTTCCATTACCTGGATTCAGAAGAATTTGAGGTCTTGTCATATGAGAAGATTCAAAGTGGAAATAGTCTCAATCCTCAAATTGGTGGGTAGACAAGAGACACACATTAATCAGAAAACCAACCTTTTATTTTAATATGCCATTGAAATTTGGGGTTTAGTTATGGCAGCTGGCATTCATCTAACAAATATTACATCTCAATTTTAATATGCCCAAAATGGAACTCTACACCCCAGTACATTCTTCCCCAATCTTTGCCATCTTGGGTAAGTGTAGCACCAAGCACGCTTTCAAACCCCAAATCTCTGTCATCAACCCAACATCAATTTCTGAAATGCAAATCACATTATGGCAATCCCCTATTTGAAACCCTTCAATTATTTAATAACTGAGACAGAAATCCAGATTTTTTATTACAGGCCCTCCCTAACCCTTTAGTCTCGTCTTTTTACATGGATCCTCTCAGGTCCTTATATTCCAGGTGTACTGGCTTTTTTCAGTTCCTCAAAGGAACCAAAGTCTCTCCCATCACAAGTAAGTCGAGCATGTTCTACCCTCCACCTGGAATGTTCTTCCCACCTTAAGTACCCTGGTTAATTCAGACCTCTGCTTAAATGTTACATTCTCATAAATGTTCTTTCCCACCTTGCTATGTAATTCAATTTCCTTTTTTCTCTTCTGGTAAGACTACATTTTTCTTCATAGAATTTACTATATTTATATAAACATTTTACCTCTATTTTTCTTCTCAAAAACTTATGTCGGGTTCTGATTTGCTATTTTAGAAATACTCATTTATCATGTGAGCTACCTGTTTGGTCTCTTATTGTTCTTTAAATATTGCCTTGGATTTAATTTTTGTTTGTTTGTTTGTTTGTTTGTTTTCCCTTTGGGATGTTGGATTTCTTGAGTTCAATAAATGGTTATTAAAGTGTACTTGATTACCTGTTTGTGTGGTTTTTTTACTGAGTATATTTTATTTTTTTACATTTGATGCCCCCTCCCCACCCCACCCCCAACCCTTTCATCCTCCCACCCTTACCCACTTCCCCTCCACCCCCAGGCAACCACCAAACCACTGACTGTGTCCGTGAGTTTTTGTTTCTTTGTTACTTTCAGCTTTATATTCTACCTATAAGTGAGGTCATATGTTTCTTTCTTTTTCAGTCTGACTTATTTCATTTAATAAGATGTTTTCAATATCTGTCCATGTTGTCACAAATGGCTGTGTTTCACCTTTTCTTATTGCTGAGTAAAATAGTCCATTGTGCAAATATACCACAAATTCTTTATTCAGTCATCTATCAAAGGACACTTTTGTTGTTTCCACAACTTGGCCACTGTGAACAGTGCTGCAATGAACATTGGGGTACAGACATCTTTGTGAATTAAGATTTTCAGGTTTTTTGTGTTGATACTCAGAAGAGGAGTTGCTGGGTCATTTGGCAATTCCATTCGATAGATGACTGGATAAAGAAGATGTGGTACATTTACACAATGGAATACTACTCAGAGATAAGAAATGATGAAATACAGTCATTTGTGACAACATGGATGGACCTAGAGACCATCTTATTAAGTGAAATAAGTCAGACTGAAAGAATCAGGAACCATTCCTAGTTTTTTTGAGGAATCTCCATACTGCCTTCCGTAGTGGTTATCCCAATTTACGTTCCCACCAGCAGGATGAGGATTCCTTTTTCTCCACAGCCTTTCCAACACTTGTTATTTCTTGTCTTGTTGATTATAGCCATTCTAACAGGTGTGAAGTGATATCTCACCATGGTTTTAATTTGCATTTCCCTAATTTCTCTCTATTGATTTGATGTCATTCTCACCCATTAGGCTATTTCCCATGTGAGTAGCAGGTGACAACTTCAGATGTTGCAACTGAAGATTCATTATTAAAACTTCTATTGATGTTTCCTTTTATTCCATCCTGTGAAATTTTATTTTATTTTATTTTATTTTATTTTTTTAAGTTTTATTTATTTATTAATTTTTTGACAGAGAGAGAGAGAGAGAGAGAGAGAGATACAGAGACAGAGACAGAGACAGAGTGAGAACTGAATTGGGGGAACTCCCCAGTTCAGCATATGGTTCCGCACGGGCCGGGGCCGGGATTCAATCCTCGGTACCCGGCGCTGCAAAGTGAGCGCTTAACCCACTGAGCCATCCCGGCTTCCCCCAAATTTTATTTTTAAAATAGTCTATTTTATATATTTAGTATGTTAGTAAAATAATATATGCAGGCAGGCAATTTATAAATGAATAGGCATATGTTAATGGTACATTATCAAATATTTTTGCTAATAGAGTTGCACAAACAAGTTTTAAAACAATTAGACTAGACCAGACCATAAGCTCCACAAGAAGGATTATGTCTTTCCCTGCACCCTTCATAGGGGCTTGCATACGATTACTTCTCAATAAATACTTGCTTAATAGGTAAATGAATAGTAAGCATCTCCAATTCACTGTCTTTAATAATTAGTTGAAATTATAATATATGTGCTAGAGTAACAAAAGCTGTATTTTTAAAACAAATTATTCTAAGCTTGCTTTAATAAGAAGACAAAAATCAATTTATAAATAATAGCATTATTTGCATATAAATAATGTTCTAGTGGATTCTAAAATTGTGTTTTCTCTTTCATAAAGGTTAAACAACCACCCCCACCATATTCTTTAAGCTTTTCATCTATTCAGTTAAAACTTTCTTCAAGATAATACAAAGGAAAATGTCAGCCTTGACAAATGATCAAAACTCCTAAATTAATTATCAGGTTTTATTATATCTTCAAACCAAAAATTACTTACTGTGTTTAAGGTGATTACTTCTATTTTTTTAATGATAAGTTTAACTTTTGAGAAAATGTGTGCTCAATAGTGTTTCTCTAAGCCCTGTGGTGCATTCGTATTTTGAGAATCATATATGCAAAAAATTAAAATAATTATTGCAATTAAATGTCATGTCTTCAGTATATTTAGTACCATATTTTAATAATTTTTTCAAATCATGTAGTTCTATTTTCTTCACTGCAGCCTTCCTAGCCATATTAATGATGTAAAAATTTATTCTGATTTTAATGTAACCTTCTGTATGCAATGGTTTTTTTTACTTAAAGCAATCCCAATTTTCTGTCCCCCATTGCATTTTTTTTTTTTTGTCCTCTACTTCTTTTTTAGCTGCAAGCACCCACCTTCCTCCTGCTAACAGGCTATCAGAATGAAGTGACAGAAAGTTGAGCAGGACCTTGATCTCTGATATCTACAGTTTCTCTGCTATCAAAGCAGGAAGAATAAGTTGAGGAATTAAATTCAGGAGCTAGTGACAATCATCTTCACATACAATTATTAGCAGAATTTTCTCTCACTGGTTTATTCATTCAATAGTCAATATTTTCCATACTTATGTATGCCCAGTGATATAAATTCAAAAGAGGCTTAGACCCTGCCTTCACTCTCCACTAAAAGAGTCTTATAACTGTGAATAGGCATATAAGTATATCCTTGCAAATTGTAATAAATCTCAAAAATCAAAAGAATAGGTATTCCAATCACATTCTATCCACAAACTGGTAATTTAATAAACACAACCAACCATAATAAAGAAAGAAACAATTTTTAAAAATTCATTGTAGATATTGCCAAACAGATGAGGATTAGCTGAGGCCTTGCTGGTTAAAATTCAAACTCTGCTGTGTTGATTCACTCTTTGTATTATAACATGTCACACTTTGTTTTGCCCACCAGCCTTTATCTCAGTGTTCTTGAATCTTTCACAGCTACTCTGTATAAGAAAAGTATGAAAGTCAAGGTGTATTGTGGGGGTATAGAAAGTCAGAACTTAATTTTTTTACTGTATGTGTAGAATAATAAAATGTTTGCCAAGGTAAACATTGAGAAACATTGAGATGAAGGCAAGAAAAAGCAAAATACAGTTAAATTGCCAATAATGCAATCAATGGTCAATCTTAGACGCTAGTTAGAAAAATATATGTACACATAACTTGATTGTATTGGTTATGAGATATATATATATATAATAAATATACATATATACAACTTTGGCTAAGAAATATATATGCATTTATATATCTGCATACATATGTATATATAAGTATATATATATATATATACACACATAACATGTATGTATATATAAACATACATACATATATTCCTAAGAAATATGTTACTTATATGTATAAATAATATATATAAATTATATATAATAAATAGTATGTGTACATTATAAATATAATGTATATATAAACTATACATATGCATTATATATAATATATATTCCTTAATCAAATGGATTCAGGCCAGTTCCTAAAAACAAAAATACTGGTGTACTAAACTAATATGTTATTTCTACATGCAAGCCTTCCCAAGATAAGGCTGCTGGAAACATTTAGGTGTATTTTTATTGTAATAATATTTGCTATTATAATTAGCTTTATAAGAGTATGCTGCTCTCTCATATTTGTAGGCAGATTTTAACCTCTCCCCTAATTAATTTTGTGATGGTTTAAAGACATAACTTTTGCATTTTTCTAAAAATTTCTGAATTTTAGAGTTTTAGAACTGTTGTAGTTTCCCTATCATGTACAAGCATTGTCTAATCTGTTCTTCTATTCTTCTTGTTATTGATCTCTTACTTAAGTGGGAGTATAATTTTAACTGTTAAAATTCTTAATCCTTTATCATATGTTATATTCTGTATATTGTTATAGATTTTTCATATATTTAGAGACATTTTGTATTTTAGTATTGTTAGGAAAGTATTCTCTACCTCTACAAGTTGAAATGAACATTTCTTTTCATTCTTTCTTTTTTATCAATTTTTTAATTAAATTTTAAGGAAGCTCCCAACTAGTTAACTGCAAAGTCCTGATTGGACTGCTGCTGTATTCAGAGTTGTTGAATCCAAAGCAACATTTAAAAAATAAATAAATAAAAACAACTATGTTGTCTTGTTTCTTTGTTGCTTTCTGTTGTATATTTCACATGAGTGAAGTCATATGGCTCTTGACTTTCTCAGTCCAATTTATTTCACTTAGTAGGATAATCTTGAGATCCAAACAAAGAAATAAAAACTCATAGACACAGACAACACTTTAATAGTTACCAGAGGGCAAGGAGGAACAAGGGTGGTAGAAGAGGAAAAAGGAGGTCAAATATATGGTGATGAAAGAACTGACTCTAGGTATAGTGAGTACACAATGCAACATACAGATAATGTATTATAGAAATGTACACTTCAAGCCTACATAATTTTACTAACCAATGTCACCCCAATAACTTTAATAAATAAACTACAAAAAATAATAATAATAACAACTGTGACCAAATATGTCACTCTTCCACCAAGTACAAGTGCAGTGTGGTTCTGAGTTCCAACACTTCTTTGGTCTCTTAAGAAAGGATTTCAGGCTGAAAGGGAGGCCAAGCCCTGAAGTTGGACCTTCCTTTAAAAGACATTGCAGTCCTTGAGATTTCCTGGGACACCATGTCCTAAAGCTTTAATAGTGATATTCCACAACTGACTGGCAAAACTGCACTTTCTATCTGAAGCAAGTTTTAGTATTTTCAAGAAAAATTACATTTACCTCCATCACAAGAGGAAAGTACAAAATGAATAAACATTTAATAAGAGAGAAATAGAGGAAAGAATAGAAAAGGTAGTAGCTTCATCTTTTAATATAGAGTCAGTAATTCTGTCTAATATTGTTAAAACAAGAAACATAAATAAAACAATTTTTTTTTACAAATGCAAGGAATAAATAAACTGAAAATAACTGTATAATTGTTTCTACGCTGTTACTACATAATTGCTACATAAGATGAAGAGGGGGTGTGAGTTAAATTCTTGTCTATTCACAAGTGGGAGTACTTGAAAATATTATGTCTAAAGTTGATAAATCAAGAAAGAAGAGTATAAGCATATTACTTGGACGGTCAGATGTAACTTCAAGAATAATTAAAAATTGAAATAGTTAAATATGGGACTGGGAATAGTGCACAGGAGAGCAGAAGATCAATAGAGTACAGCCATGTAAGACTTCTATGCAATTTTATATTTTAACCATGTGCATGTAGTACTTTGATAAAAATAAAAAATAAATGTATGCATAAATAGGCAAAACAAACCCAATGACCAGTCTTAGTATCACCAACAGCTAGGCATTCTCTTCACATAGTAAAAACAATAGTATAATATATTAATGACTATGAATTTTTGTTGTCTTAAAAAGAACCTAAATGTAACTGAGCATTTACTGTAATTACCGTAAATAACTTATTGGAAATACTGGAATAACTTTTTAATGCTAAATAAGACAAGGAAGAAAGAATCAACCAAATTCCAAAACATCCAACATTCTAAAAGACAAATTTCCTAGTTTTCTAACAAATCAATGGCAAATAAATGTATGGGGGATGAGACTATTATAGTATAAAAGGAACCTTAGAGACATAAAATACAAACACAATATGTGAAGCACAACTGATTCCTAATCTGAGCAAACCAACTGTAAAAATATATCTTTGAGAAACAGAAAATTTGCATATAGACTGGATATCAGCTGACCTTAATAAATTTCAATTAATTAGAATATATGTGATAATGGAACAATGAGTATGTTAAAATTGTATTGGTAGAGATGAATATGAAAGCATGTATTGGTAAAATGACATGATATCTTGGATTTACTTTTAAAATATCCCATAAAAATAAAAATGTGGATTAATATGAATAAATGAAAAATAATGAAAATAAATGATGATTATTTACTCTGGGTCATGGATACATTAAATTCTCTAAAAAGTACTATGTTCTCTACATTTATAAAAATTTGGAAGTTCCCATAATAAAAAGATTTTTAAATTTTAAGAAGTAGATGGACTGAGAGGGACAAGAAGACTTTTTAAGTGATGTATGGTAATGTACAAAAACAAAAATATATAGATAATTGAGATCACACAATGTCATTATGATATATACCATTCTATATTTTTTTCCAAGTATTGGTATATAAGAAAATGCTATTTTCCACTGAAAGAAATATGATTTATCCCGAAAGACAGTAACTGAGGGCAGAACTAAGAGCACTGAGACGATTTTAGGGTCAGTTTGTAAAAATTTGGAAAACGCTGTGGACCCAGTTAGTGTAGACATGTCTTGGAACAGAGCTATAAGAGAACACTAAAAGAACCATATGGTTGGAAGTCCGCCTCTTCTCTCTGAAGTAAGCAAGCAACTAACTTTAAATAATTTAGATTGAATAGCTAGTTAGTTAATGGCTTCATACTATTTATATCATAGTAATAACAAAATGATACATTTAATGTGTAATCTCCCTGCTAGACTATAAACTCTAAGGGCAGGAATCATAGCTATCTTGACTATTATAGAATTGAAATATCATAGGCATTTACAACACACCACCACCACCTCCATATCTTGCAGAGAATATTGACCTATAAATTCAGGATTTTAATTTATGGACAGAATGTCCACTAAATTAATAGTCTATAATTTGGGGGTGATTAAAACTTTTAACAGTTAAAATTATACTCCCACTTAAGTAAGAGATCAATAACAAGAAGAATAGAAGAACAGATTAGACAATGCTTGTATATTAAAAGAGCTTTTGTTTTATGAAAAAAATACACTATAATTTGAGATCTCACGTAATTAAATGCTATCTATTGAGTTGATAAAGTTGAACATGCAAGCAAGAACTAAAGGCCAAAATTCAAATAAAGATTCTTGACCATGTTAACCTCAAAAATTCTTCTTCAGTTGCTTCATTTAGCTTAAACTTTAAATATATTTTATCTGGGTTCTGCAATGTTTGAAGCAAGGGTCTTTGGCTTATAAACTGGGAAAAGTAAATCTTCCACGTGTTAATTTCCCAGAGGTAAGGTACTTGTTAAACAAATTAATCTCTAACTGATTGAAATGTAGGTGGCTTTGGAGATCGAAACCCACAGCTTTCTATATAATGATATATTCTCCCTATTGGTAGATGAAAGGCAACAGAAGAAAAGAAAAGAAAAAATAAAAAACATGAGCCCCTTCTCTTCCCTCTTAATCCTTGTTTTCTTCATATAGGTTTTCCTAACACATAGGCCACTTGTAGTATGAGGCATTTGGATCCTTCTTTGTATGTATTATATATTTTTAGGTGGTCACATTTTTTAACTCTTTAATAAGGTATTCATGTTTTTTCCTAAATGCTCTAGCAAAAAAAAATAATAATTATTATCTTTGAGATTCTAACATCTACCATTCATTAGTTATAAAGAATTCAGTGAAAGTTATGATAATATCATAAAAAATTTTACATTTATAAAACTGGCTTTTTGGAAATTTTTTGGTTTTGCTCTGGCAGATCATATAAAAATAAGCAATCTTATTAAAAGAGCAGTTAAACATACATATGAGTAGAAATTTTTTGTTGTTGTCATTAATATTACTTTAGATAATGTGTAAAGTATAACTACAATTTTTAAACTAAATATTTACATAGTTTTAAAAATCTGTCCTTGGTCTTAGCATTAGGGAAAAAAGTAAATTTCTATAGTTATGGTTGAATTTAAAAAGTTTTACATCTAATCCAAAAAACCTAAATAAACTCAGCTAATATTTTATTTGCCCATATTTCAACGATCAAGACAAATTTTCTTAAAATAGACAAAACATAATTTATTATTGAAACAACAGCTTTCACAATTACTTGAAATAAAAAAATACAGTAGAGTTCTCTACTAAAAAGTCATGGTGGCATATATGTGTGATTATCCAGAGGCCTAAATTTATGCTACCCCTCCCTGGGACACTGATGACTTGATGTACACCATCTCCAGACAATCTCAAAGTTGGAGAGGGGAGATGTAGTGATGAGTCAGAATAGAGGGGCCACAGGGAGAATCACTGGTCTGAGATTGTATGAGAGGCAGATAAGGTCCTTGAGAGTTTGGAAGAAAGGAAAAAAGAGTTCAGTCAAACATATGATTTGATCCACTGAGTCAGCAAACATCTAAATGCTAACAATATGGCAGACAATGTTCTAGGCATCATTATGACATTAATTACAAATAATTAAAATCAATTACTTGAAATCAATATGACTGAAGCAGAGTATGATATGTATACACCAAGAGATGCAAAGCAAATGGCAGGAACTGATACATGAGCAAACGAGCAAGACCTATACTTGCCAGGTTCAGCTGTCATAACTAAAGTACATTATCAATTAAGAGATGCCAAAGGACTCATGGTTTCTTTTCTCTTATTTTCTACCTTGATGAAGAAGAATGCTTTTTACCAACTTGAATATTAGACTATGACTTATGTTTCACAGTTAAGAGAGTCAGTTTTAAGTTATGATCATAACAATTATTTTTTCTGGTATAATAGCATGCATGGAACACATGTGGTCTCCACTGAACACTGACACACGCATTCCTGATATTATTTGGACTTGTAATTTGCAGCAAGATTTGTATTAACAAAAACCCTAAATATAATGGTAACTAAAATTGTATTTGTTTCACAATATTAACTTTATTGTGCAAAATCTAAGAAAAGAGCATACTGTAAAACACAACATTGCAAGGCTCTAGGGCCACATATACCCAGAGAGTGTTAGCTCCTCTCTTTTAACCCAACTCTATCAGAAAAAAAAACTGCTGTGGTGTCTTCTCTCCTTATCTGAGTTAATATCACATTTATCCTCTGACTTTGTCCTGACTGAGAGTTGCTAAAGACCTTCTGTCTTTCTGTCAACTGCTTGCTGCTCATTGTTCACTAAAATAATAAGACTCAGATAAAACCTTAATCTGCTTTACCCCCATTCACCTGAAGATAAACCTCTTAGTAACATACCAGGCATTACATATAATTTTATAAATGGCAACCTAGTTAAAAAAAAAACTAAAACTAAATGATTATTACCACAAATATCCCAAAGAAATAATCTAACACCTTAAACATCATAGGAGATCAATAAATATTTGTTGTCAGTGAACAAATGAATGGTAAAGCAAATCAATCTGCCTTTATAATTTCATTAAATTATAAAGTTAAACTATACTCTCCTCATGACACAGTGTTCTATTTAATTAGTCTGTATATTTTCCATGATTTTAATATTAGTGCTTTCTTTTATAAGTTATGAAACACTATATTCCACAATTAAAACACATCATATTTTACATTGTTTTAGGTATATATATATATATTTAAACATATTTATATACTCACATTTACAAAATTATAATTTTAAATATATAGTTTTTTAATTACAAGTAAAAAATTTGTGACCTGGTGTCCTTTCTCATCAATAAAAGCTTTTTGGACCTGGAAGATAACAGATGCAAGACCACTTTAATTTATTCAGTCAACGATAAGTTACCTAAAAAGCCCTAAATTAGATCATAGAACCGTACTAGCTGAAATAAGTCATTAAGCTGTTGCAAGTTCTGACTGTCTTTGATTTCTTTTCTAGATAATTATAAGAACATAATTTTTTAAAAGGAAGAAACACTTTTTATACCCTCATGCAGACATGACATTTAGACCTGCATAGTTCATAATTTCCGCAAAAGCTAAATAGCTATTACCAGTCACCCAGAGCTGTCATAGGTTATAAAACAAGTAAGACCTTTCAAGAGTTCACAACTATTATTTTTTCTTAAAATACTATAGCAATCAACAAATGACATTCAGCTGTATTTAAGTTCTTTTAATGGTTTGATTGGATCACATTTATCATTATGACAAAAAATTCAGAGGGCACATTTGTCAGAATCTCTTTGTACAAATTATTACTGTGCATGCATTACTTAACAGACTGCTCTCAATTTCTAGTTACAAGGGCATAAAGGTAGTCTTGAAATTTTAGCTTTATCTCAATTATGGTGAATTAGTGCATTAACACTAGACCATACCCTTGGTATTTCATAGGAAATCTTTCTGTTGCCTTAGGGTCCTCATGCCTACATATTTGTATACATAAGAGGATACATACAGCTATAACCAGAAGGAAGCATTTTCTAAAGCAATCTGTAATCATAGCTCAGTCCTTTAAATGATATAGAAGACAAGTGTAATGAGCAAATATGTGTACTGGCTAGAATGACAGGTGCAGATAAAGTCAAGTTATGGTTATCAAGAAAGGACAGAATAAAGCTCAGAGCCTAAGAAAAAGTGAACGAAAATGTTCTGTTGAAAGCTCTGAAGCAAATGCTGAGTTCTGGATGACAGCTTCCATTTTCACTTACTGCTTGCAAAAGATTGATGTCAAGTAGTAGACAAAGAAAAAAGGATAGTCTTGATCCTATTTATATATATCATATTTCAGTGGTTTCCTTGGGAATATTAAACTTATTATCTTTATATCTTACACCCAGATGTAGTTTCAAAGAGTAATTAAGAATATAACCAAAATTTCTTTAGTCCACAAGAATCGAAAGCATGAAACAATGAAAGCTAAAAATGCATTTAAGAAGATAGGACTGAAGTTGAAACCAGTCTTTCAAAATATTCAATATATAATTGATCTCATGCATTTACTTAACTTCATGGGATGTAAGATAGCATATAGTGACATCTTATTTTTACCAAACTTAGGTAACCACACTTTTTGAATGCCATCCATGAGTCATTGCATATGTTGACATCATTCTTTCTTGGTAGCATAAATATATAGGTCAATAACCTGTCAAAATAAGCTATTGGGGAAGCCCAGATGGCTCAGCGGGTTGCATGCTCACCTTCCAGCCCCAGGGTCCGAGGATTGAGTCCTGGCCCTGGCCAGTGCAGACCCATATGCTGAACTGGGGTGCACTTCCCATGTGGGAGGGAGGCCCTGGCTTGCAGGAGTATGCCTCCCCTCTGGGAGGCCCCTGGCCCAGCTCCCGCCCTGGGTGGCCCTGCTCCCACCACTGTGATATAAAACTATGTTGAATATTAATGACATAAACTATAAAGACAGCTCTGGGCCCTCTCCCTTTCTGTTTCTCTCCATCAAAACAACAAAATAAATCTTTAAAAGAATATTATTAAAAAATAAGCTATCTCCCATCATTTTTTTAAATATATTTTTATTTATTTATTTATTTTGAGAGAGAGAGAGAGAGAGAGAGAGAGAGAGAGAGAGAGAGATACAGAGACAGAGAGAGAACTGAACTGGGGGAGCTCCCAGTTCAGCATATGGTTCCGCACGGGCCGGGGCCGGGATTTGATCCTCGGTCCCCGGTGCTGCAAAGTGAGCACTTAACCCACTGAGCCATCCTGGCTTCCCCTCCCATCATTTTTGAAATACACTAGAGAAGATGGATCAATAGAGCCAGATAGCTATGGTTTGCCTATTTTCTGTTTTTAATTTCCTGGTATATTCTGTCTTTCTTCAACTCTTTGTCATCATCATCATCTTCTTCATCATCATCTTCTTCTTCATCATCCTCTAACATCATAAAATGTTAATATCAGAAAGAACATTAGAGATAAAGTTGCCAAACTGCTTAATTTTCAGGAAATTAAAGCCTGAAGAAGCTAAAGGATACAAGACAATCTGGCAATGGAACAAGGATTCAAACATTGTCACACATAAGCAAACTTGGCTACTAATTTTGTGCTATTCTGAATGGCAGCTTCTGTTACACTGTATTTTATTGAATGCAAGGCATTATCAAGTATATGATATATCATTATTTTATATACCATTGTAAAAACTAATAATTTACATTAAACCATTATATGTCATCAATGTATGCCACATTATTATTTCAAAAATGTTAACTAAATAGATGGGAATCTCAGAAATGCTAAAATTTGGTATCACACTATACATGAAAAAAAGGATCACTTTCATAATAAGATTTATAATTAGATATTTATGATTATCTCATTTATAACTAACTTTAATTTTATATGCATTTGAGATCCAGAAGAGCCTGTGACTTATGCTAAATCACACAGGGATCTAATATAAATGTTGAGATTTCAGCACAAATTTGGACCAGCTATGATGGCAGCTTCCATAACTTCAATCCCTACCTCAAGCAGTAGGTCACTATGTGGCTGGGGGTGAGACACATAGCTATCTCTGAATCACTAGATTAAGAAGAGAGGTCTGCAATAAGGCAGCACCAGTGATTTGTGCAATCTCTTCTAGACCTAATGGTCTTTAGTTGTATGCCTGTTTGTAATAGCATATTCTTTCCACAATAAACCATGATTCTTTAAATTACTTGTAAGAGAAATTGGGCATCTTTCTTCATCTTATGCTGAATTCAGTAGAAAAGCTATAAAGTAAAAATTCAAAATGTTTATGAATGATCTGATTTGTATTTATATTTATGTCAACAATCAACATAATCATTGTTTTATCATGTGTATTTTAATTATATCCAGAAGTAATTTGGGGGTAGCTTGATAAATACATATATTGAAACATTATTAACATAAATTAGAACAATAAGAACTAAGGAATAAAGAGTAGAAGATAATTTTATTATAATACTTAAATCAAGAGAAGCTGTAAAATTGACCAAAAAAAAAAAAATTATTTCTGAAATCTATCCAGATGAAACACAAAAAATAAGAAAATATTTTAAGAAGCATACTCAAGATTTATTACAGTACATATTCATTAGGTGAGGAGTTACAAAGGAGGACACTGACACTTCTGGACAGAGTTTTGGGCCAAATTAGTAAACTGCTAACTTATATTACATCATCTACCCTTTTAACATTTGACTACAGCCCTGCCCCAAATTTTCATAATCAAATATATATAAAATGTTGCATATTAATTTCAGGGAGTTCTTGAACCTAGAATTAGGAACTCCTGCATTGAATTCTAATATTTCTGTCTGTGCTACAGATTTAGCCCCACATTCAAGGTTTGGGCAATTTCTGCCACATATTAGTTAAGCAAAACTTCCAGTATTCCTTTGCTCCGCAGTGAAATCTCCTGTATGCTCCTCACTTTCCAGCAGGTCACACGCTGTATCCGGATGTCACTGAGATATGCTTTTTAGCTTTGCTGAAGGATGCGGTTCCCATTCTCCGAGTCACGTCTTTAAACTTCTCTCTCCCCAGTTTTCTCCCTTTCCTACCTCTCAATGCTGAGAAGAATCGATAATGTTAATGCTCTAAGTTTTAGAAATATTTTTTTATTTACCTCTATTGAAAGAAATCTTGATTGCTACTTCAAAATGGCTTTCTTTACATTATAAATGTAATACAACCTATCACAAAATATTTCATCTGGAGATACAGAAAGCATAAAATCATGTGTAAAGTCTTTCCAGGAGTCTCTCTCCCCAATCCTAATATTTGGGTGGACTTTTTAAAAGAACTTTATTCATGTTTTAAACCAGTATACCTATGTGCACTCAAGCACACAGATATAGGTACATAAATTTATTATTACAAAAACAGATAAAATTGTCCCCATTGTTTTGTATTTATTTAATTATTTAATTTCACAGTATAATGTACATATGCACATAGTCAAATAGGAGTTTTACTGCAATTATAAGGCAACATTAAAAAATTTATAGTTGTAGATAAAATATTCAGTGTCTGCTTATAATATTGAATGAATTTTGGAATAATAAATTAAGTGACAAATTATAGGAATACCATGGAGACACTGTGGGTTCAGTTCCAGACCACTGCATTAAATGAGAATTGCAATAAAGTGAGTCCTAATCATTTTGCTGATGGAGTATCTTGCTTATAATTTGTAAATTAGTCAATATCTACATAGCGCAATAAAGCAAAACATGATAAAACAAGGTATGTCTATATATAAAATGCCACTTTCTTCCCACTCTAATTTCATGAAAAAATTTATTGAAACTACTTAGATATACATAGAACATCAGTGTCCTTGTGATCACTAGAACCAATTTTGAAGCCTTCCAATATAATTTTTCAAAGCCCTTCACCTTCAAGTCCATCTAATTGGGATGCCATTACCACAACTTATTTAAACCCATAAAAGTCCATTAACAAACCACAAGAACAATGATTTGAATTAGAATAATTATTTTCATTTATCTAATAGATCAGTTGTTATCAAAGTAAAAGTCTGGTCCAGCAACATTAGCCCACCTGGAAACTAACGTTGAAAATGAAAAATGTCAGACCCCATATCTAACCTATGAATCTGAAACTCTGGGGCCAAGTAATCTGTATTTTAACAAGCCCTCCAGGTATGTCTGATGCAACCTGAAATTTGAAAACCACAACAAGGGATATTTGTTTCTATTTTCCATAATGTATTAACTTGCATTGATTTTAAAATTGATATTTAAAAATTGTCTACAGGGGAAGCCGGGGTGGCGCAGTGGGTTAAGAGCTCACTTTGCAGCGCTGGGGACTGAGGATCGAATCCCGGCCCCGGCCCGTGTGGACCCATATGCTGAACCGGGGAGTTCCCCCAGCTCAGTTCTCTCTTTGTCTCTGTCTCTGTATCTCTCTTTCTCTCTGTCAAAAAATTAATAAAAATAAATAAATAAAAACTTTAAAAAAAGTTGTTTACAAACAATTCCCAATATTTCTATCTGTAAAGAAATGTGCGAGAATGGGGAGATCCAAGATGGCGGCATGAGAGGAGAACGCCGATAACTGCCTGGGAAGGGCCTTGTGAACAGAGGGGAATCCACAGGGGAAACCCTGAGAAGAAACCTCAACTAAGAGAACCACACAACACGGAACAACACACAAAGGTTAGAGAAAAAAGGGGAGAGCGTGAGAGGAAAAGGGAAGCAGCGGTTCGGGGACAGAGACTCTGAGCGCGGAGTGCAGCCTGGGGCTGGCAAAAACAAAGGGGGATTGGGGGACTACGGTCAAAGTGGAGCTGGATCGAGGGCGGGCTGGAAGCCGAGACCTAGGGAGCGTGGAAGCCCCACAAGACTGTGGACAATTTAACATCCGAACTCAAGGGACAGCACACAGTGCCCTAATCAGATCACAGAGCCTAAAGTGGAACAGGGACTGTGGAGCAGGG
>PVKE010032701.1:0-18330 GCA_004027555.1 Craseonycteris thonglongyai
TACCGCATGTACGGAATGCTGCTATCAAAAGTTGGGTCTGGAAATTTATTTTCTTCATGAGCCTATATCTCGAAAACTTAATAAGTGATTTAAAAAATAAAAAATAGTTTTGAACATATATTTTACTTATCTACCCATACCTCGCTGGAATGCACCTTATACTGAAACACAGTGTATAAACATAGTATGCATTTCACACTCTTTCTTTCCCCTTAGACTACGCCTATGACAACAAGTCAATTGCGACACACTTTTAAGATAAAAAGTAGATCTGATATGCAGAAAAGTTGGCCACCCCTGATCTAGAAGACATGGTAGTGGAAAACACCCAAGTAGAATAGCAAAAATTAAAAAGAATTAAAAAAAATTAAAATAGTTTTAGGGACCTCTGTGTTATATCAAGCATCTCAACATTGGCATCACTGGGATACATGAAGAAGAACAGGAGAGCAATGAATTGAAAACCTACTTGAAGAAGTAATGACTGAAAACGTTTCTTACCTGGTAAAGTATAATAAATAGACATACAAGTCCAGGAAGCAGAGAGAGTCCTAAAGAAGATGAACCCAAAGAAGCCCATACTAAGGCATATCACACTTAAAATGCCAAAGATTAAACACCAAGAGAGATTTTAAAAGAAGCAAGAGAAAAGCAGTTATTTATGTAAAAAGTAAGCTCCTATAAGATTGTCCACTGATTTCTCAACAGAAATTTGCAGGTCAGAAGGCCATAGCACTAAATATTCAAAGTGATAAGATGCAAAGACCTATAACAATAATTACTCTATCCAACACGGCTATTATTTAGAGTTGAAGAAAAGATAGAGTTTCCCAGACAAAAGAAGCTAAAGACATTCATCACCACTAAATCATTATGACAAGATATGTTAAAGGGACTTCTCTAAGGAGAAAGATAAAAAATATGAATGATTAAATATAGAGATGAAAAATATTTCAACAAAGGCAATGACTTAGTAAAAATAGTAGATCAACCTACTATGAAACTAATATAATACAAAGTTGAAATGTCAGCACTATAAAGAGTAGACATAATTATAGTAATAAATTAAGTGGCACACACTCACAAAAGAAGTAAAAAATAATGACAGAAAAATCATAAATGTAGAGGAATTCAGTCACAATTGCAGTGATTTTAGAATATGTTCAAACTCAAGCAGATATCATCTTAAAATAGAGTGATATAAACATAGCTCAGACTATATGAAGCACATGGCAACCACAAACCAAAAATCAGCAAAAGATATATAAAAAATAAACAGAAAGAAATCTAAACACAATGCTATGGAAAGTCATTGATATATAAGGGAAGAGACTAGGAGAGTAAGAAAGGAACAGATAGAACTAAAAAAAAAAACTCAGAAAATAATTAAAAATGGCAATAACTACATATCTATCAATAATTACTTTAAAGATTTATTTTATAGTTTTGACGAGAGAGAGCGAGAGACAGAGAGAGAAAGGACTAAAGCAGTTTCCCATAGCTATATGTCATCTGCTTTTGACATAGTTTCATTTCATACAGGTGGGTGCAGGGCCATGTAGGGTGGGAACTGGGCCAGGAGCCTCCAGAATTGGAGGCATGCCCCCACGAGCTGGGGGCCTCCCACACGGGAAGCATGCCTTTGGCGGGAACTGAACCAGGAGCCTCCCACATGGGAAGTTCGCCCTGGCAGGAACCGAACTGGGGGCCTCCCAGATGAGAATCACAACCCAGTTTGGCATACAGGTGCATGGGCCGGGGCTGGAACTTGATCCTTGGACCCAGGGGCTGCAAAGCAAGTACTCAACCCACTGAGCCATCCCAGCATCCCCTAATTACTTTAAATGTAAATTAACTAAATGCTCTAAGCAAAAGCCATAGGGTACCTGAATGCCACCCCCACCCAACCCCACCACAGAAAATGTGTAAGTACTGGCTTCAAGAGTCCCACTTCATATTGAAAGACACACATAGACAAAAAACAAGTCAAAAGACATACTTTGTGCAAATGCAAACAAACAAAAAGCTGTCTTAATAATACATATATTAGACAAAATAGACTTTAAATCAAACTGTAGCAAAAGACAAAGAACATTTCATAATGATTAGGAGATCAATCTGATAAAATGATTTAACCCTTTTAAACATCTACACAGCCAAAGCAGGAGCACCTAAATATACAAACCAAATATTGATGGACATAGAGAGATTGACAGGAATACAGTAATAGTAGGGGACTTTAACATCCTATTTGGATAATATCCCAGTGGATAAAGATCATCCAGATAGAAAATCAATACAGAAACAGTGGCGTTAAAAGACAAATTAGACTATATGCACTTGATATTTTTAGGATATTTTACTCATGAAAGAAAAAGACATATTATTTTCTATGGAAATGCACATGGAAAATTTTCTTGGGTAGATAATATTTTAGGCTACAAAACATTAATTGAAATCACATCAAGCATGTTTTTGAATTGTAATGGTAAGAAATTAGAAAAGGATTACAAGGAAGTTACTAAAAACCTCACAAACATGTGGTGGCTAAATGACATGCCACTATACAATGACTAGATTAACAATAAGATCAAGGAAGGAATCAAAAGGTGCCTTGATACTAATGATAATGAAAATACAATGACCAAAAATCTATGCCTCCAAAGCAGTTCTAAAGGGGAAATCTATAGTATTACATGCCTGCCTCCAGAAACAAGAACAATTTCCAAGAAATAATGTAACCTTAAATTTAGTGAACTGAACTAATAAGAGAAACAAAGCCCAAAGTTAGTAAAAGGGAGAAAATAATAAAAAATGAGAACCAAAATGACAAACAAAATAAAATCTTAAAAAAGTGATAGAAAATATCAATGAAACCAAGAGTTGAATCTTTGAAAAGATAAACACAATTGATAAACCTTTCACCAGACCCATCAAGAATAAAAGAGAAAGAACCTAAATAAATACAATTAGAAACAAAATAGTGACAGCAAACACTACTGAAATACAAAGGATTATAGTAAACTATTATGAAGAACTATAATCTAATAAATTAAGTAATCTAGAAAAAAAAGTATAATTCCTAGAAACATTCAATGTTTCTGCATAAGGAAGGAACAGAAAATCTGAACAGACTAGTAAATACTAACTAAATTAAACCAGCAATGAAAATATTCACAACAAACAAAAGTCCTAGACCAGATGCCTTCACAGATAAATTTTTACCAAACATTCCATAAAGAATTATTAGTTGTTTTTCTCAAACTCTTCCAAAAAATTGAAGAGGAAGGAATGTTTCCAGATTCGTTATATGAGGCCAACATTATATATATATAAAATGGTCCAATATCCCTGATGAATATAGATGCAAAAAGTCTTGACAAAATACTAACAAACCAAGTTCAGCAATACAATAAAAAGATTTTATACCTTGGTTAAGATTTATCCCTGGGATGCAAGAATGGTTCAGTAACTGTATATATCAATTAATGTGATATACCACATAAACAAAACAAAGGATAAAAATCATATGTTCATATCAATAGACACAGAAAAAACATTTGACTAAAATCTAGCATCCATTTATGATGAAAACTCTCAGAAAAGTGATGAGAGAGGGGACATACCTCAACATAATAAGAAACATGTATGATAATTCCACAGCTGTCATTGTATACAATCATAAAACCTGGAAGATTTTTGTTTAATATCAGGAAATAAACAAGGATGTCTACTTGCACCAATTTTATTCAACATAATATTGGAAGTCCTAACCACAGCAGTCAGAAAGAGAAAAAGAAATAAAAGGCATCCAAATTGGAAAGTAAGAAGGAAAGTTGTCATTGTTTGCAGATGACATGATGCAATGTATAGAGAACCCTAAATATTCCACCAAAAAATCCTATTAGAATGAATAAATGAATTCAGTAAAGTAGCAGGATATAAAACTAATATTCAGAAATTAGTCCTATTTATATACACCAGTCATGAACTATCAGATAAATATATTATGAAAACAATGTCATTGGTGATGCCAGGATAGTTCAGCAGGTTGAGCCCTTGCCTTGCAACCACAAGGTTTAGAGATTGAATCCTGGCCCGGCCTGTGCAAACTCATGCAAAACTGCTGCGCAACTGGTGACTGCTGGGATGGCGGTGAAGGTTCTCACCTCCTGCATAGCCCCACATCCACCTGTGTGGAATGAAACTCTGTCACAACTAACGTACAACCATGGAGACTGCTCTGAACCCTCCCCACTTCTCTCTCTTTCTCCCTCTCTCACCTTCTTTAAGAAAAATATATATATAACAACAACAAAAAAAACATGTTAAGAGAAAACAATCTCATTGACAATTACATCAAAAAGAATGAAATACCGAGCAAATAATTTTAACAAAGGAGGTGAAAGAACTGTACATAAAACTATAATACATTAAAGAATGAAACTGAAGGAAGTATTAATAGAAACAAATGGAAACATATATCATGCTCATGGATAGAAATAATTAACATCATTCAAGTGTACATACTATCCACAAAAAACAAACAAACAAAAAACTATAGATTTAATGTAATCCCTATAAAAAATAGCAATGGCTTTTTTCACAGAACTACAACAAATAATACTAAAATTTATATAGACTCACAAAATACCCTAGGTAGCCAAAGCAATATTGGGAAAAGAGAACAAAGCTGGAGATATCACAGAACCTGATATCACACTATACTATAAACCTTTACTAATCAAAACAGCATGGAATTGGCATAAAAACAGACACACAGATCAAAAGAACAGAGTAGAGTCTAGAAATAAACCCACATGTATATGGTCAATTAATCTTTGACAAAGGAGGCAAAGATATACAATGGATTAAAGATAGTCTCTTCAATAACTGCTGTTGAGAAAAATGGACAGATACATGTGAAAAAATAAAACTAGTCTACTTTTTTACATCATATACAGAAATGAACTCAAAATAAATTAAAGACTTAAATGCAAGACTCAAAACCATAAAGTCCTAGCAAAAACTAAGGCATTAAACTCTTTGACATTGCTGTTGGAAATATTTATTTTTGTATATGGCCCTTTGGGCAAGTGAAACAAAAGAAAAAAATAAAGTAATGGCACTAAACTACACTAAACTAAACTATTCTTGCACAGCTAAGGAAACCATCAACAAAATAAAAAGACAACTCACTGAATAGGAGAAGATATTCATCATAATACATTTTACAAGGGGTTACTATCTCTCTATCTCTATCATCTATATCTATATGTCTAAAACTCATACAAACTTTATATCACAAAAACAGTCAGATTAAAAAAAAAATGAGCAGATGATCTGAATAGATATTTCTCCAAAGAAGACATACAGATGGCCAATAGGCATATGGAAAGATGCTCATTATCACAAATCATGAATGAAATGCAAATCAAAGCCACAATGTGATACCATCTCACACATCAAAATAGCTGTTATCAAAAAGATAAGGAGTAATTGTTGGTAAGGATGTAAAGAAAGGGGAATGCTTGTGCACTCACTGTTGATGGAATTGCAAACTGGTATAACCTCTATGGAAAACAGTATATAGATTTCTCAAGAAGCTAAAAATACATGTGCCATATAACCCAGCAATTCCACTTCTGGGTCTTTATTCAGAGAAAAGGAAAATACTAATTTGAAAAGATATACGCACCTCTATGTTCATTGCAGCATGTTTACAACAGCAAATATATAGAAGCAACCCAGGGGAAGCCAGGATGGCTCATTGGGTTAAGTGCTCACCTTGAAGCCCCAGGGACAGAGGATCGAATCCCAGTCCCGCCCTGTGTGGACCCATACGCTGAACTGCAGTGTGCTTCCTATGCGTGAGGCCCCCAGTTTGGTTCTTGCCCCCTGGGTTCAGCCCCTGGCTTGAAGGGGCATGCCTCCCATGCAGGAGGCCCCAGGGTAGTTCCTGCCCTGTGTGGCCCCTGCCCACCAGTGTGGAATGAAACCATGTTGAAAACTGATAATGTACAGCTATAGAGACAGCTCTGGGTCCTCCCACTTCTCTCTCTTGCTCGCTCAAGAACAATAAAATAAATCTTTAAAAAAAAAATTCTTCTTGAAAGCCCCAATGGCATGACTGAAATATTTTGAATATACAATTTTCCTCACATGAACAATAGCAAAACAAACAAAAGCTGTGAAGTTAAGAGAGTAAGAGTTAATGGCGGCGTCACCGAACTTGAACTGCATTATTCAAATCTCTTGGATTCTCTGCAGATATTTTGTGTTACAAGCTATTATTTCAATGGCCACCATGACACATGGCCTTTGATTGCTTCTTTCAATCGTTGTTCTTGTTCTCATTCTCTTAATTGCTTGTGTAGCCTTCATGTTTTATTGCTTAGCTTTGTTCTTTCCTCAGATTCTTCCCCAGGGTGAGCCCATCTATTCACTCATATTTAACTGGCTATACCCCTGGCTGCTAGTTTTATATCAGGCTCCAATTTCATTTTTAAAATTATTATCATTTATGTTGACTACTGACCAGTGGAGATTTCTACCTAAAATTTTGCTATGATCTCAATACAAATATGTCTAGATTAATTTACTATCCCCCATGCAGTCCTGGCTTCTCTGATTTCTGTTAATGATTTCATAATACTCCCAGGATCTAAGACTCAATATGAACAAAGATAAAGAAGATGAAGCCTCTTTATCTCTTATCTTCAGTCATTATTTCCTATTAGTTCTTCTTTGTGTCCTTTGTTTCTTCCCCTTTCTAACGGCCACTCCACAATTCATCTGATAGAACAGAATTAATAAGTCGAACTATATAAAATTGCCACTCCTTTTGGTCAACATGGTCACTAATGGCAATTTCAAATGGTTCATTCTAATACAGTAGCCATTCAGAGCTCTCTACCTGAATTTATGAGAAATGAATGAAGTTTAGATTCTGATTCTTTAGGACACAGCTCAACCTTCTGTCTTAAGTATCAATTTTTGCAGCATTTTCTGGTGCTCTGGAGTGCATATAAAAATCTTGGCTTTCTGGTTGCACCAATGTAAAATCCTGTTCAGGCATTTCTGTGGCCATGTATCCTACCCCACCTCCCACCCTCCATCACCTCTGGTCAGGAGGCCCTGAGAATATATTTTCGTGATACTGCCCTAAATCCTTTTTGCAAGTAGCAATGGAATAAATTTTTAATCAGTCACCTAGGGCATTGATGCCTGTACTTTGCTTGCATGCTTCTGCCAGAAAGGAAAGATTTTACAGGAAGAACATATGACTCTGTTTGTTTTGCCCACTGCTCTGACGCAGTCAGTTGGCCTTCAGGGCACAGCTTAAGGCCCGTCTGTTCAATCAAGCTTTTGCCTGATTGACATGGGAGAACCATCCAGGTGAGGGGGTCCCTTAGATTATTATCTTTTTCTCTTTGCACATACAACCAGAGATCCCGGGTGCTGCAGACTCCTCCAAGTGACCTAAATGAAAGAATGCGTAAACAATGTTTTCTGTTGCAATTACATTCCTTCCAAAAAACTTCCTCCTCAAATCCTTTGTGAAACAAGTCAGCGTATAAACATATACATAAATAATACATTAAAAATATTCCAAGTAGTAGCTTTACAAAGAATCTCTGCTTTGACAGCAAGACATTTTATATTTACAGCAAGCATTCCTATTCTGATTACATTGAAAAGATGAATATAAAGTATTTTTCTGCTTAAATATTTTTATATGTTTTTATTATTCAAACATATATATTAGTAGAAGACTAGTATAATGAATCCCTACATATCCATCATCTAGCTTCAACAGTTATCAACACTTCAGTAATCATGTTTCATTTATCTCTCATATTTTTTTTCTTAGAATATTCTAGAAGGGCACTGAATCCATTTAACCTATAAATGTCTTAGTATATGTATCTAACTGATAAAAAATATAGTCACCATCCCATTTCACACCTAAGAGTTTAATAGCAAATATTCATTTCATGGAAATGCCCAGTTTACATTCAAATTTCTTATCTTAAAGTTCCACATACTACATATAGTACATCTCTAAAGCCCCTTTTATTTGAAGCAATGTTCCCCCATTGTATTTTGTATGCCATTGATTCATCATTTATCCAGAAGCACCTCTCATACTCTGAATTTGAGTAACAACTTTATATGGTAATGTTTACTTTACCATTCCATCCTTCATATTTTTTGTAAACTGGTCTAGATTTTTTTTGGATTCAGGTTTAATTTTTTAAGCAAAAATATTTTGTAGGTAATGTTGTAGATTTTCTATTTTCTCATATCAGGAGGCATATAATATCTGGTTGTATTACTTAGTATTGCTAAAATTAATCACAGGACACATTAAGACTTCCTTTCTCATACTTTGCAAAGAAAGTTTACAGTGTGTACACGATAAACTACATCATCCCATTCAGCAGATGTGAGTAGTTCCAGAAAACGAACTTTAGAGCTCTGTGCTCAGCACTCAATGACAATTGAGAAGTCTAAAAAGTCCAACATAAAGCATTCACCTTCAAGGGATTTATAACCCCTTGAGGAAAGTAGTGAGACAAAGTTATACATGAGACTGAACAAATAACACCGAACGTCTTAAAAACGACTACAAACAAGATACAACATGATTAATAGGAAACATTTACAGACGCTACTTAGTGTAGGAATACAAAAATGGGAGAAAGATGTGTCGTCGGGCAGTTTCCCTGAAGAAGTGCCTAGGAGCTGAATTTGAAGAATTTGTAGCATTTACTCTTAGAAAGAAGGAAAGAGGCATGGTATGTAAATTGACCTAGCTAAAGACCAGTGGGAGAGTAAACACGGGCGCTTCCGGGCATGGTACTTTGGCAGTTTGTTCCAGTAATACCACTTTTTCATTAACTCTGTACCTGAATAAGTAGCTGTGTAAAAGGGGCTCAGCAGGTATCCATAATGAGTGTAGCTGTTTGAGTCAAACGTACTTGGTGTCAGGGTCACACGCTTTGGAAGGTGGGCTGACAGGTGACCTCATTTAGAACACTGGTTCTCAAACTTAGTAAGCATGTAAAAAGTGTAGAGACTCTCAGCCTTTCACGCAGAGAGTCTGGTGCCTGGGTGGAGCCCAGGAATTCGCACTTTTTACAAGCACCCCTAAGAGAGTTTGATGCAAGTCGTCCAAGTCTACATTTTGAGAAATGCTACCTAGGAGAATGAATGTCCAGAGTAATAGCAGACAGTCTGCTTTAGGTGGTCACAAGAATTTTCTGAGCCTGCTTTAGTAATGACGATGATATTAGCATTTATATGCAAGGAGCCATGCTAAGCTTTTCACGTGCTTTTCCACACTGAATTCCCACAATACTACCCAAAGAGGTAGGCACTGTTTATATTCCTATATTAGAAATGAGGAAACTGAAGCTTAAAAGAGCTGAAATTACACAGCATCAGAGGAAATGAAAATTTACATGTAGGTGTGTTTAATTTCAGAAGGTGGACTCTTAACTACAATTCCATTTTGACCTTAAACACACCTCAGTGACAATGTTTCTCCTTTTCAGTAGTCACGTATATGCTTGCAGTGCTATAGGCTTCTTTGCCACCTCTCGCAAAGGACTATGTTTTAGTTTATTTGCTTGCACATAAAAAAAAAAAAAAAAGGAATTCATTACTTCACAAAAATGTAAATTTTCAGGTGAAAAGTGTCAAATGAATAAAAGTATGAGCTTGCTGTCTGTTTACAGGCAAAAACCTCTCCCAATGCTCCATTTTCTGCTCATCCACAGTGGATGTGCAGGCTTGTTCTCCTTTACCTGCAACAGAAGAAATGCAATGATTTCTGTAGAGGCTCAGCCCATAGCTGGGGTTGAAAATTGCAACTATTTTAGGAAAGGCAATACAATTATATATTTATATGGGATCTGTAAAATACTTTATGGCAGCCTAATGTTTGTTTGTGTGTACATATATGTATGTATATATGTACGTATACATATACGTATATACATATACATACACATGACACATGCACATACACATGAATATACATATCTATAAATATTTTAGTTTTTTTTAAAATTTGTTCTATATTTTCATTTTCTGGAAGCTACAAAGAAGACAAGGAATTGTACACTTTTGCAAACATCTTATTTTCAAATAAGTATATAATAAAACTAAGTAATTTCAAAATCTGGGAGGTTATGGTGGGAAGTTGATTTACTTATGATAACTTCAGCCCATAATTGGTTTTAAAATGTATTTACTGTAACAATAGTTAAGGTAGAAAAGCTATCTAGATTTGCTGTGTTGCTTGGATTGAATAAAATGCTTATCAGATTTACTCAAAGCAAGCCACCACTTTATATAGTTACTATTTATTTTTTTGTATCTAGTGAAATGCGTAGATGTTTGGGGGATATCATTGATTTTACAAGATGGGTTAAATTTACTCTTCATATAAAGTAGGAAGAAGCCATTGAACGTCCAGGTTCTGGCATCCTCGTGCAGAGAAATATACTTTAACTACAAAACAGCATGTTCTGAGTCTGTGTTTTCTCTGGATAGTAGTAACAGGAACACAGTGTTCATTTAAATTAAACCAGTTCCTTGGATAATAACAAAGTAATTAAAGAAACCACCAAGGAAAAAAGAGCCAATTTATTTGAATCCTGTTCATAAAAACTACAGCAAGAGCTTGGAGGTACAAAATAATGTGGATAAGATGACAGATTGATGATATTTTAAAATTCTGCGTGGGATGCATCTTGATATTAATTCAAATGAGTATCTCTTATCTGAAAATAATACAAGATGCAAATTTTTAAGGAAATGAAATTCTCTTAAAACACCCACATAAGAAATTATCATACAGCTTAGAGTCCACTTGACCTCTGGCAATACCTTAATATCAAAAAATTATGATTTATTCATATTTTTTACATTCCCATTGGAATAGAGTGGCCTTTGTCTTTAAAGGTTTCAGAGTTTGAAATTGCTACTGAATTATCCTTGATGATACTACCTGAAACACAAGAGTTATTTTTGGGCGTCAGGTTTCCAATTTTTGTTGGTTACAAAAATCTAAACAAAGTTGAAAATGTTATACATTTCCACATTACCATTAGACACTGAAAGTTATTTTAAAGGAAAAGCAGATGAGTAAAATCTCTCTCATCTTTATATTTCACCAGTAAGCAGCAAGAAATTAAATTTAGTTCCCCAAACAAAGATTTACAATTGCTCTTTGTGCATTTTAGCAGAATGACAGCTCCTTTGTGGAAAGCAGCACTCTGCCGCCTTCCACTTCTACCCCTGAAATATGGGTCCACTTGGATTACATCTGTTGATGAAGGTAGTGAAGAAAAGCAGACACATTAGAGGGTTTATTAACTGAAAGATGACAACCCCCACTTTTGAAAAACAACTTACAGAAAAGTAACTAACTTTAGGAAAAAAAAAAACTTAAAATGGCCAACTTATTCATTAACAAAAAAGAAGAACTTAAAACTTTATTCCATGAACATAAAATAATAGCAATATACCTCAGATCCTACTTACAACCAGTTAAAAGGAGGAAATAAGCAGACAGATAAATATTATATAAGGGTAATGCTGAGATAGCTCAGCATGTTGAGCGCTTGTCTCAAAATTATAAGGTCTGGGGTTTTATTACCGGCCATGGTCCACGCAAACCCATATGCTAGACTGTAGCACAACTGATAACCACTGGGATGGCAGTGAAGGCTCTCACCTCGCATGCAGGAGGCCCCTGGTTTGGTTTCTGCCTTGCACAGCCCCACATCCACCTGTGTGGAATGAAACTATGTCACAATTAATGATGCACAACTATCAAGACTGCTCTGGGCCCTCCCCCCATCCTCTCACTCTCTCTGTCTCAGCTTCTCTCAAACAATAAAATAAATCTTAAAAAAAAAGTTTATACATAGAAATAAAGGAGCGAAAAAGGAAAAGTAAAATAAAGGGTGGGGGGGTGGATTGGAAAGGAAGAACTAAAGAAAGACAATAGGACTCAAATTGTGAGAGAAAGTCTATAAGGAAGGAGGAGACTATCACGGGGCAGGAAGAGTTCAGTAGATCTTCTCCACCCATTCCGTTGTCTGCAGTCTCATTTCCTGAATCTCATTTGCCATCTCTCTGTGTAATTGGTGAGTCCCCTAAGAGACATCAAACTCTCCATCTTTTGAATCTGTTGTACCTACTGACTTGCTCAACCCATATCCAGCTCCTTGGGAGGAACTCCTTAAAGTAAACTGTGGACAGGAGGAAGACTTTTCAGATTCTGACCTAAGCTCTGTGTTTTTTACCTATACATTTTTTTTTCCTTTCCAGCTGGCCACATTGGTTATTTTTGTTGATCTTAAATAAAGAATAGTTAAGACATTTACTTAAAACAACAACAACAACAAACAAAAAAACGTGTCCTGGTTAACATAAAATTCAACTACGAACAGAATGGTTGCCTGTTCTTTCTCTTACACTTTTATACCTTTTAAGGGTTTCAATGTTATGGCTATTATATTAAAATGAGTTTTCTGTTAGAAGTCTCTTAATTTTCTGTAAATAATGTCTGTTAATTTACGAGTTTATGAGTTGGATTGAATCCAAGCCCATGCAAATGCCCCTGCTGAACTAGGCTGCGCCTCCCACTTGGAAGGTCCCCAGTTTAGTTCCCTCTTGCGGCCCCACATCCACCTGTGTGGAATGAAACTATGTTGAAACTAATGATATACAACTATGGAGACTACTCTGGGCACTCTCCCTTGTCTCTCTGTCTCTCTCTCTCAAACAATAAATATTAAAAAAAAAAAAAAGAAAGCTTATATTTTCGAGAGTCATTCTTCTAATAATTTTTGGTTCAGTATCCTGGGGCTGCTTTGTTTTTCTGAATCCTTGGACTGTGGCTACATCTCTCATAAACCATATTTTTTCCTAGTTTGTTTATTCCTTCTTTAAAAACAAATTGAACAATATTCTATGCTCTAGAACAGTGGTTCCCACCCTTTTTTCACTGGTATACCCCTTTTTAAACCTATTTTCATAAATTGTACCCCTTGTTTTTAAAACAGCTGTTTTTAAATACTGACAGTTTAGTTCAGTGTATATATTAATGTATAATAGTGGAAATGAGGAAATGTTAGGAAAGAAAAATTACTACACTATAAGTACAAACCACAGATTTAGTTTTCACGATATTCATAACACATTTAAATATTGATAATGATCAAGTATCTAACAAACTTTAAATTTATTATTAATAGTAATATTTATTTGTGCTATATGAAATCTGTAATTATTGTTATGAGATCACTAGCCAATTGAAACTTGTTAATGAGATTGCTGAGCTTGCTTTGATGCACTTAGTTTCATGAAATTAGGCTCAACAGATGCAAAATATAGTCTTAAATCCAGACTTGCATTAAGCTTGTTGTGGCATTTATTTTTTATGAAGGTATAAGGGAAAAAAAAAACAACCCCAAAAAACTTTCTCCACTAGTTCAGTATTAGTAAATGGCAAGAGGTATTCAGATGCCTTCTCACTGAGCTGTTCCTATTCCCCACTGACATCTATCCAGAAGGTAATAAGATGCTTTCTTTTAAAATCAGACTTTAAAGAAGAATCGGTTGAAAGTTTGATTAACTGCTCTTTTTCATTGGTTGATATTTAGATCTTTTGAAGAATATTTCATTGACATAGTCTGCAATCCAGTTGTTTTCTTTTCCACGTGGAGGAAAGTACTTATAAAAAGACACTTTCAGACTTTCCAAGTGACTTACAATATTCCCTTTCACATTTTGGGATAGGTGCAAGTCATTCCCACATAAGAAGTGGTGCAGTTTCGAAAACTTCACGCTGACCTCTTCCAATACACGCTTTTCAAAAGTCCAGCTTTTTAATCATTGACTCAATTTTGTCAGTTTTGCATATAGAGATTGAGCTGTTTTGAAGTTCTAAATTGAGTTTGTTTATTTCTAGGAAAAATATCTGATAAATATGCAAGAATTTGAAGTCGATCACTATCCTGAAACTTTGGAGAGAGAGAAATGATGGTCTTAAAAAAATAAACAAACCTGGACTTTATGTCTAAATTCAAACATCTGTGTAAGTACTTTGCTGCAAGATAGCCACCTTACTCCCATGTACAAAAGTACTGTGCTGTGAATGCTGTTCACTTCTTCACACAGCACTTTAAACAATCTGGAGTTTCATGGCTATGACTTAATAAAATTTACAGCTTTTATAGCCCCATCAAGAATGTCTTTCAGTTCACTAGGAAGAGGCTTGGATGCAAGACTTTGTCAGTGAATACAGCAGTGATTCCATGGTAGATGGGGAGCTACTTGTTTAATTCAGCCACATAGGTCAATAGAACAACCTGACATAGCTTGCCTCCATCAGTGCTTATACCACAACAGTTCGACCACCTAACGTCCTTTTCAATGAAATAGCCATTGATCACATAAAAAATATCTACCTGTGGTATGCTCTGTCAATGGGTAAGAAAGCAACAGGTTTTTCTCAATTGCTTTTCTTATGAAATATTTTGCAATTATGAGCAAAATAGATAAATCAGCAACATCTACTCTTTTACTGACCTGGATGGAAAAGAATCTGCTTTGTCTAATTCCATCTACTACTACAGCTTCAACATCATCAGACATTTCCTGAATTTGTCGAGACATAGTATTGTTCGAAAAAGAGATAGTATTGATTTTAGGGACATGTTCTTCCCCAAACATACAAAAACCAGTATTCTTAGTGCAAGGAAAAATGAAATCTTCAGCTCTGGTGTGTTTTTTTTACCATATTTAGCTATGCGATAAGCAATATGGTGTGAAGCCTCAACTGTATTCTCATTGTCTTTCTTTACTGACATCACATATGAAGTAATAGTCGGATGCTTTTCTAAACACTGAAAAAATGTATTTCTTTGTTTTTATACATAGGATGTTTAGTTTCTAAATATCGCATAAGTAGAGAGGGTTTTGTGCAACTGTCACATAATATTTCCCCACACACAACACACAAAGGCTTAGGACAGTCATCACTCTCTACAAATGAAACCCATATTTCATATACTCTTCAGAGTATTTTCTGTTCTCTTGTGTAGTATCTAAGGCATGCACTTTTATTGCATCTCCCAGTGTGGGTGTACTTGGCTGTGGACACGTGTTGAGAAGTACTTGGTGACAGGTTATAATCCTCATCAAATTTTGTTTCTTTAACGATTCCTGTTTTCAATCACTGATCCACAACTGACATGCTTAAAAACTACTGACAATAATAACTGAGATTATGTTAAACATTAAATTTTAAAAAACGACTTGAATCACAGGTAAAGATAATGCACTTACTTTTACTCAGTCAATGACCAAATTGATCAAACAGTCTGGCTTCAGATGTATTTATACATTTGGAGAAGTGCTAGAAATGTCACAAACATAATAGATTGTTCTGAAACTGTATGTAATGGTTGGTAGAAGAGTAGTTTGAGGGATTGGTTCATAGCCATGCCTTCACCAATCATTATTGGCAAATGTGATCTAATTTTGAAGTGTCTCCATTAACAGTGATTCAAGCTTAACATTTATTGTTCCATAACTAACATTTTGCATTTTGTTTTTTGTTTTTTTGTTTGTTTTTTTGCCATTACCTGATTATTTTTCACATACTCCTGAATGGTCCAGCATATACCCCTGAGGTGCATGTACCACCCCTTGGGAACCGATGTTCTAGAAGATTCTGATGAAGTAACATTAAGCTATGCAGACATGCCAGCATTCTCTTGTTTCTAAGAAAGAAAATAAAAACAAATTGAACAACCTGCTATGCTCTAGAGGAGGTTCTGATGAAACAACATTAAGCTATGCAGACATGCCAACGTTCTCTTGTTGCTAAGAAAGAAAATTGCAGGTTTGCCAACCTTCAAAATGTGAGTTGAGTCACAGAACCGTATTTTCTAGATTAATGGAAAAAAATCCCAGAGCCTTGAAAAGAATCTCCTGAGCAATTAAACAATGTCCATGAGGGGAAGCCGGGATGGCTCAGTGGGTTAAGCACTCACTTTGCAGCCCTGGGGACCGAGGATCAAATCCCGGCCCTGGCCTGTGCGGACCCATATGCTGAACTGGGGAGTGCCCCCAGTTTGGTTCTCACTGGGGTGAGACCCCGGCCCAGTTCCTGCCCTGTGCAGCCCCGTGCCCACCTGTGGAATGAAACTATGTGGAAAAACCAATGATGTACAAGTATGGAGACTGTTCTGGGTCCTCCCCTTCTCTCTGTCTCTGTCTCTATATCTCTCTGTGTCAAAAACAATAAAAATAAATCTTAAAAAAAAACAACTATGTCCATGAAGTATCTTCTTCATGATATAGTCAATCAATGACCATTTAATCAAATTTTACTAAGTTCAATGAACTACACTGGATTCTGGGGAATTGAAATTGAATTTAAGCATAATCCTTATTATGAAAGATAATATAAGCTAGTGAATCATTAATTGAAAACTCATTCAATTTTTTTAACTTGTTTCTATTAGTTCTTAAATGTTTATTATGTTTTAACTCATGCTTGTGTCTATAAACTAATTCTCTCTACACTGACTTTTACTTCAGTAAACTGGGCATCCAGACGTCTCTACTCAGGCTCAATTAGAACTTTGCTATGTCATTCTTAGTGTGACAACTTCTAGCAAACATTTCGCAGCATGTAGACAAGATAGAACACTGATTCTTGTCCCTTACTTTTCTGCATGGTTGTATATGTACCATCTCTAACATGGTGATTAAGGACAGGGTTGATTATCATCAATGAGAAAATTTCAGAGATGATGTGACAGAATAAAGGGAATATTAACAAGAGCAAGAAATCTATTTGCCATACAAATGTATTGTGGTTGATGGACCAATGTCGATAAAGAATATTAGTGTGATGGGTTATGTGTCATATATTAGAGCAGGGATTCCCAACCCTGTGCCCGCGGGCGCCATAGCGCCCGTGGCCCAATTTGTGTGCACCCGCTATTATTTGACTGCATCAGAAGTTTTTCATAAACACTAAGTAAAACTATAATTTATTTTTATACATTTGTTAGAATTTAAAAATATTGTTTGAGTATCTACACAGGTTTATTATATTCATTGGTATGTTTGCGATATCATATGTATAAGTTTTTCCATAGCTTTCGCCTTTGTACATGTCGCATCTTGTTTAGCCGCTGCACTCTTTAAACTCTCCTCCACCCAACCGGAAGACGCGAAGTTGCCATTTTGATTGCAGTTGCTGGACTGATTGGGTCGTGATGGTTAGCTAGGATCACAGTGTTTTGATATATTCGATTTTAAATGAACTAAAAGCGAGGTGGGTAATTTATTATTATGGTGGCAATTTGATACGATATTGTAGTTCTATAACTATTTTTATTTTTATTTTTTTAGTCCTAAAATGAGTGGACCAAATAAGAGAAAACGAACCTATAATTTTAACACAGACTGGGAGGAATCATATTGTTTCATTATTTTAAAAGGTAAATGCGTTTGCCTGTTGTGTGGCAGTAGCATTGCAGTGCTGAAAAAACAGAATGTTGGACGTCACTTTCAGACAAGTCATACCACTTTTGATACGAATTATCCACTTAAATCTGAAGTAAGAAAGAAAAAAATTAATCAACTAAAATTAAGTTTAACTACTCAACAGACTGTTTTCACTAGACATGTGGAAAAATCTAAAAAGGCAACCATTGCTTCTTTCAAAATTTCTCACATGCTTGCAAAGAAGAAAAAACCTTTCCAGGATGGTGAATTGTTAAAAGAAGCATTTCTGACTGCTGCCGATTGTTGGTTTGAGGAATATTCTAACAAGTGTGAGATTATGTCAGTGATACAAGACCTAGAGTTGTCAAATAACACAGTCACAAGAAGAATACACGCAATTTCAAAAGACTTGCAAACTCAGTTAAAGACTGACTTGGAAATATGTGACTGCTTCTCTCTGCAATTTGACAAGTCAACAGATATATCAGACCACACAGTTGGCAGTTATGGTGAGAATGGTATTTAGTAACTTCACAGTAAAAGAGGAGCTGTTGCAAATATTACCAATGAAAGGACAGACAAGAGGTGAGGATATTTATAAAACTTTCAGAACATACGCCAGGTCGATAAACATGCCTTTGCATAAGTTGTCTGCGATAACTACCAATGGGGCACCAGCAATGGTTGGTAAAAACAAAGGATTTATTGCCCTTTGCAGGAAAGATGAATCATTTTCAAACTTTATGTCCTACCACTGTATTATCCATCAGGAAGCTTTGT